>CAUZXS010000978.1:5000-187500 GCA_963585895.1 Sepioteuthis lessoniana
GTTTAGTTTGGTTGGGTTTTATGGCATATCAACCATTTGAGGTTATTTAATGCCAAATGCTCTTTATATATATATATATTAAATATATATATGATTTGGAAATACATTCTGTAGATAACATTCTTAAACAAGCCTGAGCTCTTTTTTGCACACAGTTAAATGGTTTCAAGTATTGTTATATAACAGTCACAATTTAACATTAGTCATTTGTTTGCACACAGTTTATTCCATTTGACCTATAGATAGGACCCTATCAGGTGTTACCACTCTGAGTCAAAGTGAACCTTGGAGCAATGGCAATGAAGGGGTACTCCATATTCCCCAGAGCTCCCTTGACTAGAGCCTAACCATTTGATGGTTTAATGTCATATCTAAGACACTTGTTGAGGGGGAGAGTCTTATTCTTCTGCTGAGATGCAATAAGTGTATTCTACAGCTCCAGTTGATTGGACTGTGTGTATCTGGGTAGCAATCCTTCTTTAATGTATGTTTCATGGAATATGATAGACATGATGTAGCACATCATCAAGATATGCCAATGGCAGTTTCCCTTGACGATCTGGTCATTTGTTCCTATCAGCAATCACTCTTTGTATATCTTCTACATAGTATTAGTGTCCAAGCAATGATGGATGTTTAAGTGTTCTATCAACACCCGTTTCACTATTTATAATTCCTGATGAAGGTTCATTAAAACCAATTCATTTTATCATTGACTTTCCTTTATCGTAAATTCATCACTTTTGGATTACTTTGTTTTTTCAATTTTTCTTCATACTATCGGATTCCCTTCCATTATTTATTCACATGGGCCATCAAATATGAATTATTTTCAAACAGAACTATCTGACCCATTTATGAGACCCTAACTGGTACAACAATGTTGAATCAGAGTGGACCTGGAAGTAATGACAATGAAAATGCACTTCAAACTTCATATAACCAGAATTGGACCCTCTCAATCAGATTCCGTTTCATACCAAGTACACCCCTTGGATGGGTCGATCTTACCCCTACATGGGTATTCAAAGCCCTACAGACATGGCTGTAAAAAGTTATATCAATGTGTTCTTGGTTGCTTTGAAATTGATGATGTTGTCTAAGAGTGTTTGCAATTATTTTCACTTGATTATTAAAAAGTTTTAATTGTTAATATAAAAGTTAGCAGAGTGCAGACACAGAGTCAACAACACTTGATGACTGTCAGTTTCTCACCTTCGCAATGCTAAGGCTAGACTTGGCTCTGTGTAATATACTCTAGTTCAAATGGATATGTGAATCTAAGATTCTAATTTAGATATACATTCTCTGTCACCCATTAGATATAGCAAACTACATTATTTATCAATATATAGATGAGGGTCATTCAATAAATAAGGGGAATATATTTAACTGAGGAGGGGCCTCTCATATCTGCAAGGGTCATTCAATAAATAAGGGGAATTTTATCCATAAACATTAACTCCGCATCGTTTGGAATTAGTTCAGAGCAAAAATTATTTTAATATTGCAAATATATATATTTTTCGAGGCTATTCAAAATGCCAGTAAATTAGAGTACTTGAACAGAGGACTGTCATCAAATTTTGCTAGCTAAGAAGTGCAAACCATGGGAAATTTTCAGAAGAATGTGTGATGTGCAAGAAGAGATGAAAAGTGGAAACACACTATCAGATAAAGAAAAAGTTCCAGGTGCAGTGGTCAGTAAAGAAGATCATGCTGACAGTTTTGTGGGACATAATAGGACTCATCATTATTGATTACCTTGCAAAAAGGTACAATTGTAAATGGTGCTTCTTACTGCAGACAATTTAGGCAAAATTTTCCGTATTTATTGAATGGCCCTCATATATATTTTACTTGTGTATAAGACAAATTTGAAAGACATAATTCTCAGGCAACAATTGGCACCAACCCTTGTATAAGTAATAATTTTGTAGGGTTGAAATTCAAATACAATAGGAGGGACTGAGAGCAACAGTAAGCTTCAAAAATTAATTCCATGAATTAATAAGCATAAAAGAAAGATTGATCTAGAAACTCAATCGGCACACATGGCAATATAAAGAGTGTCTGGAAACATTTCTTTATCGAATGGCAAGTCACTGGAATTAGTAGACCAGTTACTGTATCTTGGTAGCAATATCTCATCTACTGAAAACAATGTCACCATACACATAGGGAAGGCATGAGCAGCTACTAACAGGTTGTCAATCATATGGAAATTAGTAAACTAGTTCTCATAGTTCAATAGCATGCAGAGGGCTAAGACTTCCTCTATTGTGTCTAGGGTATGAAACTAAACTATCTGAGGGTGAGGCTCCAGTCTTGGAGCTTTTGGGAATAGGAAGTACCTCTTCACTGCCATTACTCCCAAGTCCACTCTGACCCAGAGTGGGCTGGGGCTGTAGAAAACACCTGGATAATGACACTAAACAATCTGATGGTGAGGTTCCAGTAATGCTCAAGCTTTGGGGAATGAGGAGCACCCCAATTTGCCATCACTTTTTAACCCATATATAGGGCCCTATGTATGGGTTAAATAGAACTTAAACTGCGTACTTATGCTAAACTGAATTGTTTGAACTAGAACTATTTGACTAAACTGAATAACTCAAAATAAAAATGTTTTTGATAATTAAAATGTGTACTTATATTTAAACTGAGTACTAATGCTAAACTGAATTGCTTGAAATAGAATTGTTTGGACATTGAAACTGTACTTATGCTAAGCTGAATTGTTTGAAATAGAACTATTTGACTAAACTGAATAACTTGAAATAGAAATGTTTTTGACAATTCAAGTGTGTACTCATGCCAAAGTGAATTGTTTGAAATAGAACTGATTATTTGTATAAAAATGGATTTGGCGTTAAATAACCTACAAAGGTTGATATACTATAAAAATCAACCAACCGACCAACCATGACCCAGAGTGGTAGTACCTGTTAGGTTCCTATCATGTCATGCTGCTAGTACAGATTTCCCTGACTCTCTCTCTATTCTTTTCTATCATCTATCATTCCCGGCAGGTCTTCTAGACAACATCCTCTGTCCATACAGAGCTGTTGTTCATCCAATACTTATGCATCCACGAGAAAGGGTCCATAGGAGAACATCGCTTATGAGTTTATCCTTATGTCTCCAGCAGTGTCCTATGTCCCTTATTTGGATGATTTTAGAGATGGGAGGAAAGTGGCCACACAGCTGCTGTTTATTGGGATGTTGCTTCCAGAATTTGTTCAATATATCTCATAGCATTCTTGTGCAATTCCTGTTTTGCTTTTTCTCTATATGTTTAATCAGCATCCATGTGGTGATTCCATATAGTAGAGTTGACACGACCGCTACTTGGAAAAAATTGCATCTTATTTTATCATATAAGTCTGACTTTCATATGATCGATAACCTATAGATAGAATTCTATGCCTTCACTAGTCGAATACTGATGTCATTTTCAGTAGATAAGACGCTGCTTTTGAGGTAGGTTAACTTGTCCACTAGTTTCAAAGAGATGTCTCCTATTTTATTCAAAAAAGGGTCAAATAGAACTATTTAATCATTTACTATACTTGAAACCATTTAACTGTGTGCAAATAAATAAGCCCTCATTTAAAAATTGTCACCTTTAACCTATTCCCTTACAAACTATATATATATATAAACAGGATTTGGTATCAAATAACTGTCAAGGGTTAATATACTATTAGATCAAATAACCTACCCTCATCTACTGAAAGCAATGTCAATATGCAGTTAGGAAAGTCGTAGACTGTTGTTGACAGAATATAGATCATATGGAAATCTAATCTCTCTGATTAAATAAAATAAGAATTCTTCCAAGTTTTAGCTGTGTCAGTACTACTGTATGGGTGAAACACTCACAGAAAAGCTAAATCTTAACTACGTAAAGATGTTGCTTGCTGAACAGCAGGGAAAAACGTAAAAGAGATGTTCTCCTGTGGACTCTTACACATGGACATACCAGTGTAGACTAAATAGCAAATACTTACATTCATCAGCTCTGTACGGACACTGCTGCCATGTATAGGACTTGTCAAGAATGATGATTAGTAAGGACGGATACCAAGAGAGATTTAATGAAAATCTGTGCCATAAAAATAAGTTGTTGATGATGATTATATATATATATATATATATATATATATATATATGGAGAGAGAGGGAGGGAGGGAGGGAGAGTATTTTCCTACTGCAATAACATATCTGTTTTTTTTCTTCATGGCTCTTTGCGTCATAAACAACAGTCAATATTTCCGCCCACACCGGTTATTTTGTTTTTATAGTAGTGAAGGCTTGTGTAGGGCCAGCCACTTCTTTTTGGTTTTGTTTTTTGTTTAGTGGCATAACAACTTTTGTGGGTCATTTAATGCCAAAGCCATCCTAGTAAAAAGATAGTAGCGGAACTATCTAATTTTTAACTTGGGGAGGGGGGAATAAGTGGGTTCATGTCTTTCCCAAGGGCATTAGTCTGAAAGAGAACCTTACAGTATGACTGAAGTTCAAACACACTTATTATTATGTAGCAGTCCAGCATGGAGACTCCCTCCATTACGACACCACAGGGACTTCTTCCTGAATAATGTATTAATATGTCACTTAGTCACTGAACAAAACTCAAGCTTTTGAATTCAGCATTTTCCTAGGAAATTAATTGTTCAAAAAGGCTAAAGAGTCCAAACTGCCCTACTATTTTCCCTACAACTACTAGGTTGAGGTGGTGGTGAAACAAGAAATGGATTTATACTAATCATGTATGTGTGTGCATATATATATATATATATATAGGTTTAGAATTTTCTTTCTGTAATCATATATATAAAAAATATGTTAACAAATATAATTAAATCTGAATTATATATATATATATATATTTATATAGTTTAGTATTTACTTTCTGCAATAATATAAAGATATATATATATATATATATATATTTAGTCTAACGTAAAGTTGGATGGGTTTCAATCCCTGCTTATAGCGTCCTATGTGTCTAGCCACACTAAAGAGTTCTGATAGAACGAAACAGTCTATCTATGGATGACTATATATATATATATAGGGAGAGAGAGAGAAACAGATTGAATAGAAATTAATATGATTTAATTATTTATAAAATTAAACAAATAAGGTTAAATGCATTTATATGATAATAATTTCTAAAAAAAAAAAAAAAATTAATCTTCAAAATACAAATGACAGACAAATTAGAACCTGAATGTAGAGACAAGAGCATACTCACTGTAAATTACGGTGTACAAGTCGACTTTGCATATAAGTTGAACTCAGAATATTTTGTTCAAAATTATGGGGTCGCCCTAAACCCGCTTTATAGGTTTAATGCCAAAGCTATTCTCCTAGAAGAACAGTAGTTGTACTATTTAACCCATAGCTGGAAGGATAAGGGGGTTCATACCTTTCCCAAGGGTATTTACTTGAAAGTGAACGTAATAGCGTGACTGGAATACAAACTTGCTTACTACGATTCCGCAGTCCATCGCTTTAACATTTACACCACGAGGACACCACCCTGTTGGAAAGGATAAGTTACATTGTTAACATATTACCTAATTTGTACTACTGTTTTATTATTTTATATTAATCTGTACTAATTAGTTAAATATGTTCACCAAATTACAAATTTAAGTTGGAAATGTTTATGGCAGTCTAAGCGATCGATATTGATTGTTAGGAGTACTATTCCATTTGTTGACCAATTTGTGGCAAAGGTTTGGATTTCAACCCTGCCATAATAGTTGACTCCTAGTTTTGTGGAAATGTTTTCAATCTCAAAAAGTCCATTTGTATGCTGCCATTTATAATATGTATATCAATGCCAAGTGTCTATTCATTATATACATGTGTGCCTTGTTGAGTAACAAAATGTTTTAGGTTTGATTTGGCTTGGATTAATGGCTTATCAAGCATTCTGGGTTATTAAATGCCGAATCCTTTTTATACATATTTACCAATCCCTCCGCTCGGGCAGGATATGACACAGGGTCAATTTTTAAACAGAGTTTAACAGGTTTGAATTCAGAGTTTTTCTTCTCCTAGACTAGTTGCCTCACCAAGGCTGAAGAACCTAGTCTGCCCTACTATTTACCCATAGCTGGAGGGAGAATAACTGAATTCATATCTTTCCCAAGGGTATTAGTGCTATGTGAAATGCAATCAGTCTCATCCAGGATTTGAACTTGTGTCGCCGTGTCCATTTCCTATGATGATAACCATTATACCAAATCCTTTTTATGCATATATATTAAATATATAGGATTTGGTTTGGTTGGTTTTATGGCAAATCAACCACTGTAGGTTATTTAATGCTAAATTTTGTTTCTACATATATATTAGATATATATGATTTGTAAACACATTCTGTAAATAACATTTTAAAATGAGCCCAAGCCCTTTTTTCACACAGATAAATAGTTTAAAGTATTTCTATCTAACATGAATAATTCTATTTATTATTAATCATTTGATTTCCAACAGTTAAATGGTTCCAAGTATTGCTATGTATCACTAACAATTCAATTAAATATCACTCATTTGTTTACACACAGTTAAATGAAAAAACAGTTCTATTTCTAATAACTCATTTTAGCATAAGTCATTTGTTGTCACACAGTTTAAATGTCAAAAAGTGCTATTTGACCCATAGATAGGACTTTATCAGGTGCTAACACTCCAGGACAGAGTAGACCAAGGAACGAGAGCAATGAAAAAATACTCTACATTCCTCAAAGCTCCAACATTACTGGAGCCTCACCATCAGATTGTTTAGAGTCATATCCAGGGCACTTGTAGGCAGGGGGTCTTACCCCTCTGCCGAGAAGCAGTCAGTGTATTCTACAGTCCCCCCTTTCCCACCAAATGGGTTCTTGAAATATTTTAGTTTCTCCCTGTTCTATTCTCTTGGTATAAACTGACGGCAAATGCACAAATATCTTTGGTTTAATATAAATATGAGAGTATAAATGTATAAGGCCATGATTCGCAATATCTTATTTGCATATGCAAAATAAAATATTATTATTATGATAATAATAACATCTATATCATATTATTACTATTGTGTTATTGATATACTAAGTAAATGTTCAACTGCTTGTGTAATCCAGTGACATACCCAAAGAGTGTGAGTTCAATACCAGGTGAAGGCAGTGGAGAACTTTCAGAGGGGAAATTAACAGGAGATAACTGATAACTGACATCCATTAAACATGGCTCGTGGAACTAGAACAGTTACCCCAGTAAACAAAATAAAGGGTTAAGTTCAACATTCCAACCACCTGAAGAAGGCTGGAGTGTACAACGGCTGAAATGTTGTGATAAACATGGCAACAAAGATGAGTACAATAGTCTGAAAAATGTAAATAAGGCTTGTGTGAATATACATAAATATGCAGTATTGTTCCCATTCCTGTGTACATAGAAATATATATGTGGAAATATTCTATCCCAGATATCTATATGAAATATTTGATCTAAATAAATATATCCAATTCGGAATGGTGCATTTGCCTTAGTGCTTTAATATACATACTTATTCTTAGGAATATGAGCTTATATACATGCTTGTGAATATATGAAAGTATATATATATATATATATATATATATAAAATGTACTTAAATGGCTTTAGCTACTGACACTATTTATAGAAACATTTAAAAGCAAATGCTACACACTCCAAAAACGGTTATAGACGCTCTTACATAGTAGTAATGCAAAAACAAAAGTTACATCACTTTTGTAATTGATCCTCCCCTGATGATGGCCCAAAGTCGGGCTGAAAGTACTTGGGATATATACAATTATGGAAAATACATCAATAAGTTCCCGTCGAATAAGATAAAAGCAATATGGCAATATGAACAGATCAACAAGAAAATATGTAGACAGAAAATGTCTATTATGTTCAACGAAATATATATATATATATATATATATATATATATATATATATATATATATATATATATATATACACACACACACACAAAAGGGGAGAGACTCCTTGGTGTAATAGTTAAGGTGCTGGACTAAGGCTTCGATGTAACTGAATCCAAACTCCAGTTATGTTATTACGTTCCTGGACGAACTGATAACCTTGAGAAAGGTATTGAACCCCTTTATCCCCACAGCTATGAGTTTTCTGCAAGGATGGTTTCAGCAAAAAATAACTCACAAAGGTTGACATGCAATTAAACAAAGAAATCAAAGTACACACACAACCAGATATTGGCATGATGGTTACAGTGTTCAACAATGGCCCGGGAGACTTGGGTTCAATCCCAGGTCGAGCCATACCAGAGACTCAAAAAATGGTACTTGATGCCTCTTTGCTTAACACTCAGCATTATAAGGTACGGATCAAGGATAAAGTAGAGCAATCCAGGGATAGGAGTAGCGCCCTCCTCCACACCTTGGTGTAGTAGCTATCGAAAAGGGAGCCTTCAGGTCACCCTTGACTAAGGTCACCAACTTTACTTTTATATATATATATATATATATATATATACATACACACACACACATGCACATTATACATAACATACACATGCACATTATACATATATAACATGCACACACACATTATACATACATAACATATACACACACACATTATACATACATAACATACACACAGACACACACACACACACACATTTTATATATGTATATATATATATATATATATATATATATATATATATATATATATATATATGACACACACTCATATAAACACTAGTGTTTTATTTCTGTATGTGTATGATGCATGATTTCACATGTCTGTGTTATTCTGTGTAAATGTGTAAATGCCAATGTTGTCTGATCAGGATTCTAATCCTCCTCAATTTTCCCCTCTGTCTCTTCACATCGATCTACGCCTAACTACAAATATCTAATTGTATCCTGTCGATCTATGTCTATTCACCTATACTACTATGGCAAAATTAGTGCATAACATATCAAACAGAATGCAAGACACAAAAACAACTGCCCCATATGAGCTTCATCAGATAATGATTTACTATATATATATATATATATATATATATATATATACATACACACACATGCTTATTTTTTACTTTTGTATGTGTACGATATTTCATATTATGACATTTTGCCGCAGATGAGATTCATCAGATAATGATTTAGTATATATATATATATATATATATATACATACACACACACATACAGACAGACATATATATATATATATATATATATATATATATATATATGCTTATGTTTGACTTATGTCTATGTATGATATTTCATATAACATCTATGTATTTATTCACTGTGTGTATATGTCACTGTTATTATCATATTGTAGATGTGTATTTCACATATCGACATGAAATATATATTTGATTTTGTCAAATATATTCAATTCAGAATTGTGCATTTGCCTCAGTGCATCATGTGCATGTTTACATCTCTGGATATATGCACGTTCATACATGTCTGTCAATATATATATATATATATATATATATATATATATATATATGTGTGTGTGTCAATGTTTGATTTCTGTATATGCATAATATTTGATTTTAAGTACATCTATGTTATTCTCTGCACATGTATATGAGCCAAAATCAGCTTCGTATTTAGATGTGTATTTCAAGTCTCTTAGTGCCAGAGGCAAAAACCTTCTCCAAAAAGAAGCCTCAGCAGGCTTTTTTCCTCGTGTCTCCCTTCCAAAGTTCAATTCCATTGCCGGCTTTCGGTTCTCCTTTTGCTTGGTTTTTCTTTTCCATCCTTTCCTTTGTACCTTTTCTGTAGTGAACATTTATTAGCTTCACTACCTCTACCAGGTTATTGTTCAACACTAATATAATTTCTCTCTGCAACTCTCAGTAAATACACTGTCTGGCTTGACCTAGCCTGGTTCAGCTCATCTGTGCCTTAAGCAACAAATGAAATAGTGGAGACTGTGTGTTGAGGTCCAGAGACATACCTGAGCCACAACTCATTAAATTTCAATTTACCGTCTGCTCTTGGACACTTCTGATAGTAAGTGGCGCTTTTAGTTCTCACCAAAAGTGAAGCAGGAGGAAGAAGAAAAAAAAATCAAAGTTAACATGGCAGACTAATATCCCTGAAATGATTTCTCACTGCCACTGGCAGAGTCAGACATTTCTTGTAGTGAGCTATCCAGTTTCTAGTCAATATTTAGACAGGACGACTAGTGGAGATTTTTATATTTCATGCAAGTTTTGTCTTCACCTTTTATGCCACTGAAGGTCGCAAAATAATCTGGTTAAACTAAGTCAAATCAGTGCATTTTTTTCAATCATTTCATTTGGATATTATCTTGGCTGTAAAGTTACATCCTTTATTTTTTGCACATCCAAGAAAAAAAAAAATCATATTAGATGATTTGTATACCTATTCAATCCCCATAGTAATAGCAGTCAGTGATGATATTGAAGTTTATATTCAGGAAGAAGTAAAGGACTCTAATTAGCATTTTCTGTTGTATTGAGAATTTCGATAATTAAAAAAAATAATGTTCAGTGTAGATGCTGATCCCACAAAATTATCATTAAAATGAAAATTTCTTTATCCCTTATGAAAAATTTAAGCATATTGCTAACATAAAAATCTTGCTATCATCTATTATTTTAGCTGGATTATGATTATATCTCTCATTGTCACACGGATCCTCTAGAATTCTCAGTTGTTTCTTCACATACAGTTAAAATTTTAAATTATTTGAATGAGAATTGGTAACATAATAAGATTATGGCATGATATCAATTTTTCACAAAGAGCCAGTACATTTCAAAGGATATTGAGTTTTCTGAAACACTGTACATCTCAAGTAAGAATATTAAAACAATAATTTTAAAAAAAATACCAGTTTAATAATGTGAAAAATATCAGTATAAAAGAATCTATTTTATGGATTTAAATCAAGATTTAAAATGCTAATTCACTGAATTATACTAATCAGATAATACATTTTGGTTTTAAGCAAAAATTCACAGTTGGTTTTGCCAATGACAAAATGAAAAGACACAACAAAAATTGGCACATCTTTTCTTTTCCTCTGTTCTTCCAGTAAATGAGTTGACAAATTTTCTGTTTGTATTAACAAGGTAATTGAAAGACTTTATCTATGCCACCAATTATAGAGAGATTATTCATTGCACTGCCTCGACTATTAAATATTAAAAATATGTCCGAGTTTAAAGCATAAAATCTTTCGTTAAAAGGAATTTCTAATACAGACATTCAATCATGAGATGCAGGTGGTATTACAGTTATTTCCGTTAACAAATGAACTCAGTGACCAAAGTTCAAATTCTGGATTAGGTCGTTTGAATTTCATGTCAAGCTAATGCTCTTAGGAAAGGCATGAATTCGTCTTTTCTTACACTAGCTAAATAGTAAGGCAGAGTGAGTTCTTTAGCCTTAGTACAGCAACGGGTCAAGGAGAAAGGAAAGACAGAATTCAAACTAGCTGTACTCTACTTAAAAATTGATCTTGTGTCACATCATGCCCACAGCATGAATTCATCTAATCTCCTACCAGCTATGGGTAAATAGTAAGGCAGAGTGGGTTCTTTAGCCTTAGTTCATTAACTGGTCTAAGGGGGTGTCCTCGGGGTGAATTGGTTAGAGCGATGGACTGCAGGATCATAGTAAGCGAGTTCGTACTCCAGTCGTGCTATTATGTTCACTTTCGGGCAAATACCCTTGGGAAAGGTATGAACCCCCTTATCCTCCCAGCTATGGGTTAAATAATACCACTACTGTTCTTCTAGGAGAATGTCTTTGGCATTAAATAACCTATAAAGGTTGATATGCCATTAAACAAAGAAACCAAACTATTAACTGGTCTGTACTCAACTTTAAAATTAACCATGCATCACACCCAAAATTTAACTATTTTTTCCAGATCCTTATCAAAAAATTACAAAATGAGCTGCTACTCACAGGTTGCACATAAAAGTATTTCAAATATGGAGCAGATTTTTCAGCTAGTACAATAGGAAAGAATCAGATAATCACAGAGGAATATTCTATTTCAAATCCGCAAAAAGAACACTTGATATATTCATATCATCATCATCATCATGTCGCGCCGCCAGCGCGGATATCCCTGACCCTCTCTCGCCATTTCTCCCTATCATTCATCGCCTCCGGCAGGTCTTCAGGGTTACATCCTGTGCCCTCACATAGTTGCTGTATGTAAGTTTGTGCTGGTCATCCTACTTTTGCACATCCATATGTGGGGGTCCACAGGAGTACATCGCTTATGAGCTCGTCCTTGAACTGTACTTAGTTATAACAGAATAGTGGACATTTATCTATCACCATATCCACACGGAAAACAATGGCCAATCAGGACTTTAGAAATGAGATCACCCAGATGCAGGAATGGAATATTCCAGAGTACCATAAATACTGGTTGTTTAATGCAAACATAATCAGCTAGTCTAGCTAATACCCTTGGGAAAGGTATCAATTCTACTATTCTCCCTCCAGCTATGGGTAAATAGTAGGACAGTCTGGGCTTTTTAGTCTAGCTATGGTAACCAGCCTAGGAGAAGGAAAACTCTGAATACTGGTTGTTTTATACACCAGGCCAGACATAATTAGCTAGTATTGCAGATATGATGCACTTCAGCCAGCCGTGGCACATCAATGTGGATCCAGTCAGGTGTGTTTTGTCTCTGGCTGCTTGACGTGGGTGCCAGGGAGGTCCAGCATTCACATCCTGTGGCTGACACTTCCCAAGCCTCAGAGAGCTGACCCCAAGGCTCTAAACTTCCACAGAGGGGCTAAGTTTATCGTCTAGTGCCTGAGGCCCTCTTTTTTTTAAGGGAATGCCAATGGGGCCCAAGGCATTTTTGGAAATACCAGGCATGTTTGGGCAACAGCTTAGCACCTGGACCCACCTTAAAAAGGTTTTGTGCCATACTCAACTATTTGGTGGGGCACACGACAAACACCAACATAATCAGCAAGTTTTCCATTGTTGCTGCTCAACACGACAGTATGCTGACTCGCTCAATTCAACATGGCACTGCAAACAGAATGCTCATAGGAATCCCAATGTGATGTTGAGTACTTTATTGCTTTTACTCCTTCATTTAAATTCTACAGAGACTCTTAGCATTTCACAGAGAGCTAATACCCTTGGGAAAGGTATCAATTCAACTATTCTCCCGCCAGCTATGGGTAAATTGTAGGGCAGACTAGGCTCTTTAACCTTTGTATGATAACTAGTCTAGAAGAAGGAAAACTCTGAATTCAAACCTGTTAAACTTGGCTTAAAAATTGACCTCGTGTCACATCATGCTCATGTGTCAGAGTTAGTAAATACATACAAGCACATAAAATAAAGTTGGCAACCTTAGTCGAGGGCGACCCAAAGGATCCCTTTTCAATAGCTACCACACCGAAGTGTAGGGGAGGGCACTACTCCTTTCCCTGGATTGCTCCACTTTACCCTTGATACTTATATTATAATGCTGAGTGTTAAGCAAGGCGGCATCAAGTACCCTTTTTTGAGTCTTTGGTATGACTCGACCAGGGATTGAACCCAGGTCTCCTGGACCATTGGCAAACACTCTACTCATTAGGCCAATAAAGGGAATAGTAACCTAAGATGACATGATTGATGGAGGGATTAGATGCATAACAAGAAAAACAAAACCTAGAAAAAAAAAAAAGTAAACATGAACTAAGATAGTTACATACTTATAGTGTAATGGTTATCATCATAGGAAATGGACACAGCGATCCAAGTTCAAATCCTAGACTAGACTGTTTATATATCCCAGAGCTAATAACATTTGGAAAGGTATACATCCAACTATTCTCCCTGCAGCCATGGGAAAATAGTAGGGTAGACTGGACTCTTTAACCTTGGTATGCCAACCAGTCTAGGAGAAGGAAAACAGTGAATTCGAACCTGTTAAACTTTGATTAAAAAATTGACCTTTTGTAGCATCCTGCTAATGCAGAGAGGTTGATAAATCATCAAATCATGCTGATAGTGTGGATTTTCCTACCTCTCACCATCTATCCACATCATCCATCACCCTCAGCAGGTCCTCCAAACTATATCCTATGTCTGCACAGGTTCTTGCTGGTCAGCCAACACTGGCATGTCCATGTGTAGGGATCCATAGATGAACATCACTTATGAATTCATCCTTACTTCTCCAGCAGTGTCCCACATCTCTTGTTCATCTTACTGGGATGGTTTTTGAGATGGGAGGTAAGTGACTGTACAGTGGCAGTTTTGAGAGGTGCTGCTTCCAGGATTTGTTCAATATAGCTTGCAGCATTCGTTGTGCAGTTCCCATCTAGCTTTTTCTCTCAGCGTTTTATCAGAGTCCATGTGGTGCATCCATACAGTAGTATCAACACAGCTACAGCTTGGAAGAAATACTGTTTTATCTAATCAAATAGATCAGGTTTCCACATGATCAATAACCAATTGATCATAGTCCATGCCTTCACTAGGCATATGTTGATACCACTTTCAATAGATGAGATATTACTGCCAAGGTATATGTACTTATCTACTAATTTTAAAGGCCTAGCCTAGCTCTCAGCTATGCAGTTGGAATTCAGCTTGAGTAGGTGTATTTGCAAAAAGCCCTAGATCATCTGCATAGTCTGTGTCTGTTATAGTTTCTGCAGGATATCATCTGTTTCTTGCTTTTTTTAATGTAAAGCCTTTCTCTTATATTAGATTTACCAACATTTGAAGCATGTAGTCTAGGCAGATTATAAACAAATATGGCGCTAATGTATCTCCTTGCAAAATTCCAGCATCAACATTGAAGAAGTCAGTGTGACCATCAGTTGACCAAACCATTGCTTTTATAAAGCACTCATTGGCCAAGTGGGTAGAGTGTTTGCCAATGGCCCGGGAGACAAGGGTTCAATCCCAAGTTGAGTCATACCAAAGACTTAAAAAGTGGTACTTGATACTTCTTTGCTTAACACTCAGCATTATAAGGTATGTATCAAGGGTGAAGTGGAGAAATCAGGAGGAAGGTGTAGCACCCTCCCCTACACTTCGGTGTAGTAGCTATTGAAAAGGGAGCCTTTGGGTCACCCTCGACTACAGTCACCAATTCTTATTATAGCTGTAACAGATTTTTGAGGGAGACCATGAGCCAGTAGTATTGTCTCTATCTTCCTTCTGTGTATAGAATCAAGTGCATACTTCTTCGATGATTTTGGCAAATTGTCAGAATCTATGAAGTTACGGATAGATTTCTCTGAAAACTGTTCCGATTTTTCCTATAAATTTTCTCAATTTCAGATTTGATAAGAATGAGAAACAAAGAATCATAAACCTTACTAGGTAGAGTAGAAAAATTGTTAGGTTTCTGTTGTTTTTAGTGATTCTGAAGTCATCTTTCTTTGGGAAGGGTGCAGCCTTTTGTCCACTCTCTATTGTTTTCTTTATAAACAACATTGCATAATTGAAGAAGTATGTCATCTAATTTCTGAATCTTCCATACTTCAGGAGATATTTTGTCAAGGCCAGCAGTTTTTCTGCTTTTAATTTTTTTCAGTAATACGTCAAGTTCTTCCTCCATAAGCTGTCCAAGTTTGATGTCTAGTTGGCAATTAATAATTTTTGTGATCGTTTTATCTGTGACTTTAAGCAGATTTTGAAATGTTCTTTCCACTTCTATAGTCTTTCTTCTTGGCTGGCAGGTCTTAGTTTTGCTCTCAAAATGCTCTTCCTTCTGCTCACTTCATTTACCATCTGCCATGCTAATTGTGACTGTCCATCTTCTACAAAATTTCTGATTTTATCGATTGGGCCTTGAATTTATTCTAGTCGGATTCTTTTTTAACTCTTCTTGGTAAAAACAAATTTTTTTTAGTTTGGTTTGGTTTTATGGAATATCAACCATTGTACATTATTTAATGCTAAATTCTCTTTATACATATTGTTGTGGTGTGTGGAACCACCCCTAAAAGAATGGACTGATCCAAGCCAATAAAGAAACCAAGATGAATTTAGTGAAAGACATAGTAATTGGATACTTACTGTATACTGTATTTCCTTGTTGGTTGGTTGGCTGGGTTTTATGGCATGTCAACCTTTGTAGGTTATTTAACGCCAAATCCATTTTTATGCCAATAGTCAGCTCTATTTCAAACAATTTAGTTTAGGATGAGGACAGAGTTTAATTGTTAAAAACAGTTCTAATTCAGCTAATTCAGTTTAATATAAGTGCAGATTTTGTTTGCACACAGTTAAATGTGAAAACAGTTCTATATTAAACAATTCAATTTAGTGTAAGTACAGTTTCAGTGTCAAAAACAGTTCCATTTCAAACAATTCAGTTTAGCATAAGCACACTATTTAAATATAAGTACAGTTTAATTGTCAAAAACATTTCTATTTAAAGCTATTCAGTTTAGTCAAACAGTTTTATTTCAAACAATTTAGTTTAACATAAGTATGCAGTTTAGTTCTATTTAACCCATAGATATGACCCTATCAGATGCTACTATTCCCAGCCAGAGTGGACCTGGGAGCAATGGCAATGAAGGAGTGGTCTGCATTCCCCAAAACTCCAGCATCACTGGAACTTCATCAGCTTGTTTAGTGTCATGTCCAGGACACTCGTTGGGGCAGGGATCTTAACCCTCTGCAGAGGTACAGTCGGTGTATTCTACAGCCCCTGCCAACTGGGCAATCCTTACTGGTACATTTATTCCAAGAATAAATACCTATTATCTCATGTGTATCTTTAATTATATTATTAAGATATAACATATATATAAAATATTTTTTGTAAGCATTTTGTTAATAACATTTTTGAACAAACCTGAGGTTTTTTTTGCACACAGTTAAATGGTTTCTAGTATTTCAATCTAATATGAATAATACTATTTCTATTAATCATTTGTCAGCACAAAGTTAAATGGTTTCAAGTATTGTTATGTAACAGTAACGGTTTAACATCAGTAATTTGTTTGCACACTTTTAAATAGATGCACATGACATATAAGAGATTAGTTTGTTGGAAATTTTATTTTTAAATGATTCAGAGCTAATTTTTTTGCACACTAACATTGCTATTATTTTTACACAGCGAAATAGTTTCAATTATTACTAAGACTTATAATTATATTCAATATTAATCATTTGTTAGCACACAGTCAAATGGTTTCAAGTATAACTATTAAACACTATTCATTCATTTGCACACAGGTAAACATTTCCACGTATTGCTATGTATCACTAAGAATTCAATTAAACAATAGTCATTTGTTTACACACAGTTAAATGATCAAGCAGTTCTATTTTAAACAATTCAACTTAAAACATTCGTTTCCCCAAAGTTTAAATATCAGACAATTCTATTTGACCCCTACATTGGACCCTATCAGGTGCTACCACTCCAGGTCAGAGTGAACCTGGGAACAATAGAAATAAAGGGGTACTCCCTATTCCCCAAACCTCCAACATTACAAGGGCTTCACCATCAAATGGTTTAGAGTCATATCCAAGACACTCGTTGATGGGGAGAGTCTTACCCCTCTGTAGAGATGCAGTCAATGTATTTTTACAGCCCCTCCAGCTGACAGGGTTAAAATTTTCTTAGGTTTTATACCTGTTCTGCTATAAAAGCATTAAGCCCTTTTTTGAGCAAATTTTTCTTATTTGGATTTCTTTTTGTAATCTAGATGGGTCAATCTAAAAGTTCTAAGCCTCACTCAGATTTTAGATTTGTCGCATACCTTCAATTTCATATGAGCTTTACCTACACAGAAATTAAGACAGAAATCTGAATTACTTATCCTAATTCATGCGTGATCACAACAAAAATGTTGAGGTTGGTCAATTTTTAGGGGCAAAATTGGTTATTTTCATAAATATGAACATTTTAAAATTCTTTTGAACTTTTACCATTGTCTGAAGATTGATATCATATGAAGCAGTCTGAGTATGGTGTACACTACAGGTTAAATTTTGGAGCTTTTTCTATGAGAATTATTTTGTTTCTTTTTTTGCCATCTTTATGTCTTGTCACATGTAAATTCTGTCTTTGTGAATATAATTTAATCCACACAAGAAAGTATCCTTGTCAGTTTGATGTCCCATATTGGATTATTTTGGAATATAAACCATACAAATTCCTATCTAAAATAAACAACATTGCATTCTGGGAAAATGAATCTTCCAATGACTTCAAAAAGCTAACACATCGAAATCTTTTAATGCAATGTTTCCTCCTTCAACTAAAGAACATCTTGCCAATGTTGGATTTACAATTTTGGAAATTTACCCTGTCTGGATTTAATACTAAAGTGGATTATAAAATCTTTATTGACTCAGGACTTGATACCAATTATTTTTATATTAACTGGAACTAAATTCTTTTCACAAGTTTATTCTCAGTATTATTGTTTAATATGTCACATATTCCAACACTTCCTTTTCTCATACAGCCAGATTTTATTCAAAACTTTACTCTCTTTGGTAAATATTGATTTTTGATTTTAGAAGAAAAACCACATGGTTCATGCAGAGATTTACAATTCATATATAAGCATTTTTTTCTTTTTTAGATATAGAAGGAAAGATCATTCCACAATATGGTACGATTCAAACATTGAATTAAACAAATTGTGGACAGCAGGTCGAAAAGGTCACAGTTCACTGTGAAGAGCACAAACACTGTAAAAGGAGAAAAATTAACAGACAATGACCACAACAAGAGAAGAGGAAAAAAGATTTGGCCTTACCTTGCCCTTTCCAGTATTGGTCATCTTCATGGACTTGGGTTTCTCCTTAACCATGACCACAAATCCCTTGACCGCTTTTCGGCCATTTTGTTTATCTTGCACTGTTCGAGGTCGCATTGTATGCATGTGAGTCATTATCATACCTGAAATAACAAGGAAAAAAATGTCAATAGAAACAAAGGGACTACGTAGTAAAAACATATAAAGAAAGATATAATTATGGGAGAGTCACAACAAAAAGAAGGTTGAATTTCAAAATTATCCATCTTTCCTGAATAAACATTTAGTATATCATCCTCTCCATGTGCAGTCATTATAGCACATTGCCCAGTTGGCTGGGGTTGTAGAATACACTGACTGCACCTCTGCAGAGAGGTAAGACGCCCCCCACCCTCAATGAGTGTTCTGTATATGACACTAAACAATCTGATGGTGAGGCTCCAATGATGCTGGAGCTTTGGGGAATGTGGAGACCCCCTTCATTGCCATTGCTCCCAGGTCCACTCTGGCCTGGAATGGTAGCACCTGATAGGGCCCTATCTATGGGTTAAATAGAACTGCATACTTATGCTAAACTGAATAGCTTGAAATAGAAATGTTTTTGACAATTAAACTGCATACTTATGCTTAACTGAATTTTTTGAAATGAAACTGTTTTTGACATATAACTGTGTAAACGAAATCTGTACTTATACTAAACTGAATAAGCTGGATTAGAACTGTTTGACTAAACTGAATAGCTTGAAATAGAAACTGAGTACTCATGCTAAACTGAATTGTTTGAAATAGAACTATTTTCATAAAAATGGATTTCGCGTTAAATAACCTACAGAGGTTGATATGCCATAAAACACAAACAACCTACCAACAACCAACAGTTATAGCACAAATTACTTGATATGGTCCAACTAGTAAAAATTCAAAAAAGTTTTTTGCAAATTATTTTATTGACTTTCCATTCAGAATTTTCCCTTGGTGACATTAAAATTTATATCACATTTTCCCCTCAGAGAAACCAAGTCACCTGCACCAATGGATGAGATTAAGATTTATGTCCCATATTGCCCCTGAGAAGCCAAGGTATCTGCACTAACTCAGGCTAACATCAAAGGGTATGTTCCATTTTGCCCCCAGACAAGCCAAGTTATCTTTATCAAACTCTTGGTGATATTCATATTTTTGTCCAAATTTTCCCTCCATCAGATAAGTTATCTGCACTGATTTTTTATCATTCAAACTTGCATCCCATTTTCCCTCCTAATTCAAATTATCTGTACTAAACTCTTAATTAGATTCAAATTTATGTCCCATTTTGCCTCAGTGAAGTTAAATTATCTGCCTCAAAATCATGGCGACATTCACATTTATGTCCGATTTTGCCTTAGAGAATCCAAGGTCTCTGCA
The DNA here is from genome assembly GCA_963585895.1 of Sepioteuthis lessoniana. NCBI lineage: Eukaryota > Metazoa > Mollusca > Cephalopoda > Myopsida > Loliginidae > Sepioteuthis > Sepioteuthis lessoniana. The sequence goes on from CAUZXS010000978.1 coordinate 25,203, forward strand.
ACTTTTACAATATTCATTGTTACATATTGACCTTTAATAGAATGATTAGTTAGGGATTTCAAAACAGGATATTGCACCTGTGTAAACAAGGAACAGCAGAAATGAATCACATGAATTGGGAACTGGAAAGAAAAATGTGTGGGCATTCAGAATATCATGCAGTGACAAGAGAGTCACCCAGTCATTCATTCAGAGAGCAGTCAGCGAGTAGACAGGTCAGCCAGAGTGGGAATCAGGTGGCCCCCAGGCTAAGAAACAGTTCTGTATCAAACCTCCCGCCAAAGAAGCAGGGCTTTGAATATGTCCGTCTTCATATGATATCAATCATAGTATTCCTTAGTCTCTCTCTCTTTTTCACATGCAGCCATTTTGAACCTTTCATGGTAATAAGTAAAGTAAGTAAAGTTCGTGACCATAGTCTAGAGCAACCAAAAGGCTCCCTTTTCAATAGCTACTACACCAAGGTATAGGGAAGGGCACTACTCCTTTCTCTGGATTGTTTCACTTTACCCTCGTATTGTACTTTATATTGCTGAGTGTTAAGCAAGGAGGTATAAAGTACCATTTTTAAAGTCTTTGGTATGATGCGATCTGGGATTGAACCCAGGTCTCCCAGACATTAGGCAAACACTACCCACTAGGCCAATGAGCATATTTGTGGTAATAAAGAAGAGTTATATTTTTATTAAAAAAAAGTCTTATTGTCACTTGCTCTCCTCTATTCATTGATATACAACATCAGATTTATGTGTTGTGTGCCAAGATATCAGCACCATCATTTTTTGTTTTAGTCTGCATTATCTATCCTAAATTTTACTATCCAGCTCATGAACATCAGTGACCATCTTATGTAATAAGAATTAAGTTACAATCATGATTGATTTTTTGGACATATTAGTAGGATTTCTCAAAACATGAATAAAACGTTTAATGAAAAAAAAGTGATTATTATACAAGATTAATTAAGTATAAAAAAAATATACACAAAAATAAGACAAAAACAATTAAAAAAAAGGAAATTTCATCTGAGGTAAATGAAATTTTATGATAAAAACTTAACGGTGAATAATATTGAAAGAGATTAAGAAATATTGCATTAGAAAACAGATAGCCTATTAATTTTATTTGACTCTTTTTATTATGATGAATTCTAAATAACAGTAGAAGAGAGAGAGAGTGTAGAGCTTCTATCAATCTAAGTCATTACATTTTTCAGATCCTTACAGTATCACTCATTTATTTATGCTGTCAAAAAGAAAAAAAAGAAATGATGGCAATATTTAAATAATTTTGCAATAGTCCTGGAGCAAAGTTTAAAATATTTTACATTCATTGTTTCCCCACTTCAAACACTTTTCGTGAGTTCAGGTACAAGATATCTGAGGGCCAAAGAAGCTAAGAGTTGAAAAGGTTAAATTGGCTGATTAATCAATATAGAATAGTTTTCCACATTCTTAAAAAAAACATGAAACATTATTGCTTTGAACAGAAGCTAAATTGGTATTTCTCCAAAATTTACAAAAAAAAAAAAAGTAGTTAAATAAATGACATTAAGAACAAGACAAAATCTAACTACTATTTCATGATATTTCTAGCAGAGTACTTTTTTTTATTATACACCATATGCTGAATATTTATCAGGTACCATTTTAGTACACGCCTGTAGTAGTAATGCCACAAACAATCTTACCTCGAAGAAACAGAAGGTGTGCTCTCTCTGCTATCGGCACGTGGAAACCAGAAGAAGAAAAGGACGCAAGAGGTGTGACTTGTTTTATGGAGGAGAACGAGATAAGCCTCCGTGAAGTGGCGAGATTTGATGAATATAAAAGAGACTAAGTTTGAAGTGGAAGAGAGCAGTATTTTACTTATGTCCGATTGGTGAACATCCATCAGTTTATTTTGCGTGTTAAATAATTTGACTACCCCCTAATAGGTTGATTCCACTTCGACTAGACTTCTAAAACCCCGAACAACGCCATCGGTCCAATATTTCCGAGTGCAGTTTTACTTTACACCACTCGCTGAGTGTTATTTTACTATATACCATGCACAAAATATTTCCGAGTGTGGCTTTACTATATACCATATTCTCAAACTTTCAAGATGAATGCTATTTTATTATACACCATGAGCCCCATATTTCCAATTATGGTTTTACTATATACCCTATGCTTAATCTTTCTAGCTGAGTACTATTTCATTATACACCATAGACCCAATATTTCAGGGTCAGGAAGATCAAGTGAGTTTCAAATAATAAAATGGCTCCCCATTATAAAATGATACCATGGGAAGTCAGATAAGTATTATACCCTTGGGAAAGGCATGAATCCATCTATTCTCCCTCCTGCTTTGAATAAATAGTAGATCAGACTGAACTTTCAAAGGTTTGAATCCTACTATTCTCCCTCCAGCTTTGGGTAAATAATTATGCTCAATTTTTCTAGCTGAGTGCTATTTCATTATACACCATAGACCCAATATTTCAGGGTGAGGAAGATTAAGTAAGTTTCAAATAATAAAATATCAACCATTCACAGCTTTTTTTTTAATGGAAAGATAGAATAGCTACAAGCCATGATATTTCTACCTTGAAGTTTTCTTTGTAAATTCAAGTATTCCACTAAAATTAAAGATTTAGGTGTAATAATATATATGCAATTAGATGCAAACATATTTGTACTGTTGCATATGTGTAGAGTTGTAGCATATATGGAGGTATGAATATATCTGTATGATTATAAGTGCTTCTAAGTATTGTGTATATCTGCACGTATATGAATCTGAGTGTATCTACGAGTATACAGAACTGTTTGTATTTCACAGAGTACCTTGGGTAAGAGCAATCCTTCCTGGAGAGTGAGAAAACAATATTAGCTTGCTTACAGGGTACCTTCTCTCCAAGCAATATCTGCTTAGAAGGGCCGAGTTAATTGCTCAATGTTTGAGGTGACCCAAAAGGGGAAGGCTGATGGGGCCAGGCATTTTTATCATAGCCAGGAATGAGTTTCAATTTGTGCTTGGCTTCCAATTATAAAATGATACCGTGGGAAGTCAGATAAATATTATACGCTTGAGAAAGGTATGAATCCATCTATTCTCCATCCTGTTTTGCATAAATAGTAGATCAGACTGAACTTTCAAAGGTTTGAATCCTACTATTTTCTCTCCAGCTTTGGATAAATAATAGTTGGTTTCTTCAACTCCGTTATGGAAACCAGTCGAGAAGGAAAACTCTAAATTCAAAACCAGTTGTAGATCTGAAGATGGGGTCAGCCAGGCTATTCATGCCCAAGACACGCAACATGATGCTCGTTTGTTTCGGTTTTACAGCATATCAATCTTAGTAGGTTATTTAATGCTAAATCCATTTTTATATAAATAAACAGTTCTATTTCAAACAATTCAGTTTAGCATAAGTACACAGTTTAATTGTCAAAAACAGTTCTATTTCAAACTATACAGTTTAGTCAAACAGTTCTATTTCAAACAATTTAGTTTCGTACAAGTATAGTTTTTGTTTATACAAAGTTAAATTTCAAAACAATTATATTTCAAACAATTCAGTTTAGCATAACTACACAATTTAGTTCCGGTTGGTTGGTTGGGTTTTATGGCATATCAACCTTTGTAGGTTATTTAATGCCAAATCCATTTTTATACAAATAATCAGTTCTATTTCAAAAAATTCACTTTAGCATGAGTACACAGTTTAATTGTGAAAAACATTTCTATTTCAAGTTATTTAGTTTATTCAAACAGTTCTAATTCAGCTAATTCAGATTAGTATAAGTAGAGATTTTGTTTACATACAGTTAAATGTCAAAACAGTTCTATATTAAACAATTCAGTTTAGTGTAAGTACAGTGTAAGTTGCATTTCAAAAAAATTCAGTTCATGATAAGCATGCAGTTTAAATGTAAGTACAGTTCAATGGTCAAAAACATTTCTATTTCAAGCTATTCAGTTTAGTCAAACAATTCAGTTTAGCTTAAATATGCAGTTTAGTTCTATTTAATCCATAGATAGGGCCCTATCAGGTGCTACCATTCCGAGCCAGAGTGGACCTGGGAGCAATGGCAATGAAGTGGTACTCCACATTCCCCAAAGCCCCTGCATCACTGGAACCTTATCATCAGATTATTTAGTGTTATATCCAGGATACTTGTTAGGGTAGGGGGTCTTACCCTCTACAGAATTACAATCAGCGTATTCTACAGCCCCAGCTGACTGGGCAACGCGACATGAGTAACACTCACATGGCTAAACCAGGTTTATTCCAATTACTAATTCCTACAAAATTTACTCTGGTGAGTCAAAAGTTTTTCAATATTTTGATACATACTAGTTTTTATCATGCATATCATGTAAATGAAGCTGTTCAAGGTGTAGAAAGTACTCGCTACAGTTGGTAATACTGTTTTAGTATATAGTACTGTTTAGTACATATACACTTCAATGAGTGTGATTTGAAAGCTGCACAAATGAATATGCAAACCAGTCTAATTTGGGGACTTATGCTTTATGAGTTCAAACAGGGCCATAGCACTACAGAAGCAACCAAAAAAGTTTTTTTTTGTGAACCTGTTTTGGTTTGGTTCGGTTTTTATGGCATATGAACCATTGTTGGTTATTGAATGCCAAATCCCATTTTTACATATATAATAATAGATTTGTAAATACATTTTGTAGATACACACAGTTAAATGATCAAACAGTTCTATTTCTATCAATTCAATTTAGCGTAAGTCAACAAAATTAATGGCTCCAAGTATTGCTATGTATTTCCAACAATTCAATTAAACATCAGTCATTTGTTTAAATAGTTAAATATGATCAAAGCGTTCTATTTCAAATAATTCAATTTAGCACAAGTCATTTGTTTTTACAGTTTAAATATCAAACAATTCAATTTGCCCCATAGAGAGGACCTGATCAGGTGCTACCACTCCGGACCAGAGTGGATCTGGGAGTAATGGCAATGAAAGGTACTCAGCATTCCCCAAAGCACCAGCATTACCAGAGCCTCATTATCAGATTGTTCAATGTCATATCCAGGATACTCGTTAGGGGAGTCCTACCCCTCTGCAGGGACGCAGTCGATGTATTCTATAGCCCTAGCAGACTAGGCAATTTTTTTTTTTTTGTGATAGCGGACAGTACAATTGATCAGAATACAGTAAACAAAGGCTTTGAGAAAATTTGTTCAGGTTGCAAGATCAGGCAACATGAGGTAAGCCTATAAGCATGGATTGCAAGGTTGTGTTCTAAGCCATAGAGGTGCACTCGGAGAGTATCAGACAGGCTCAGCATCTCACAGTTCAGTGTGATTCTTCACTTTCATGATGGAGGCAAAAGTATCTGGAGCTGCTGAAATATGAAATTATAACTAAACTTGATTCACCTCAGTACTTTTTGCCTTTTCTCCCTATCAGGTCTCTCTGTGATTCTCATGAAAAATAAGTACCCTACCACAAACAAGTGCAATAACCACATTCTAACAACCCCATCTCAAAATCAGTACCCCTCAACTACAACCACAGTCTCCTCATACCAAATTAGTGCAGCAATCTCACTCCAGCATCCCCATCCCAAACTAAGTACCAAACAACTATAGCATCCTCATCCTAAACCAACAAGTGCATTCAAATCTATTAGAAATAAGTAAAATTCCCAAAAGCCTTGTTGATTTTTATTTTGGTAATCATCTTTTCTCTTTTTATCTAAATTTTGTTGGTGGGGAGGGGAGTTATCCATTAAGTCACTAATCAATCCAAGACTCCAATGATGTTGATTCGATTCCTCTTGAGAACAGAAGAAACACATAACCTATAAATGGTGCACCTTGGCTTATAGTGCAAGTAAACACTAACAAACTCTGAGACTTACATCTTAAGGCAATGCACAATGTAGACAGAATCTATGAAGAAAACATGGCCAGATTCTTGTTTCCTGGCAGCAAAGAACTAGAGAACTACCAAGTGGCATTTCAAGAAATGATGGCCTTGTTAGAATCTCTGTCAGATATCCCCTCTCTTTAAGTTCTGCCTAAGCTGGACTAAATTAAGCTACTTAGCCAACCCCTCTGCCAGAGGCAACGTGTGGCACAAGTTCAATTTTTAAGTGGAGTACAGCTGGTTTGAATTTAGTATTTCCTTCTTTTAGACCAGTTGCCATACTAAGGCTAGAGAACTCAGTCTGCCCAATGATTTACCTATAGCTGGTAGAAGAGATGAGCAGGAAGTGGCACAAGGTCAATTCTTAAGAGGAGCACAACTGGTTTGAATTCATTCTTTCCTTCTTTATTTCAAAATACAAACTTCCTAATCTGATAAAATACTGCAGGAATAAAATTCTTGGTTGATACTATATATATATTGTAAGTACAATTTACTTACAGCTTCCTTAACAAAATGAAAAGCAAATAGTAAAAATAAGAAAAATAAAATCCAACAGCATATTTTAAAACTATCAAGTTTTATGGACAAGTGCTGCAGAAAGCTTCAGTTCCAGTCAGATTACCGGTTAAGCAGTAATGAAACTGTTCAATTAAAGATGAGTAACCATTTAATAACAGTAAATATTGCAAGCAGTCTGAGGTGTGTCAGACTAAGCAAAGATTAGTAAAGAGCAATAATACAGTGTTATGATCATTATATTAACACTTAAGGGCAGTCTAGGCTAAGCTTGGTCACACAACCAATCTAGGAGAAGGAAAAACTGAATTCAAAACCAAGAGCTACAGCCCCTAAGGCAGCTTGAAGTTCACTTCAACCTCATTCTGGCGACTCCTTCAGCAACAACTGATGCCATGTTAAAAGGCACCTGAACCCATCCTTTAGAAAACATTGGAATCATGAAGAAGGAAAACCTGCTGCATGGGCATCTGCTGGTCTTTCATAAAAACTTGCTTGGGCTTGTGCTGAGATACGAGTGAAGAACCATAGACTGACTTATGCCATAACAGAAATTCTGAACCTTTCTAGCTCCAAATCTTTTCAGTTTTTCTAATTGAATTCAAAGGGCACTTCAAATTGTTTAAGTCAAATAATTAATCAAATTTTTGACTGTGGTAAATAAAATCAGCACTGATTTATCAGTTTGGAAAATGCATATCACAGCTTCAACAGGAGCTGAGGAGACCTAACAAACATAAGTTTTGAAACAGCAAAATCAAACTGTATAAACTATTTACTTAAAAGACGCATATGGTGAACATTAAGCTCAATGTCAAGTCACATCCTATTTATAGAATCTATTATAATTAACTGCAAACAAATAAGGGGAAGTACTCTATATTTCAAAAGTTTTCACACTGTGATGATGTTGATGATTGGGGTGAGGATAAATTAGTAACACTCTATTATTAAGTTGCAAATTAGATTGGAAGTTGCTTTGTTGTCAAGGTTAAAGTATTCTAAAACCATTGCTCAAACAAAAATCCCTCTACAATGAGCAGTTTTTGCTGTGTTCTGGTAACATATATGTAAAAGTTGCATCCTAATAAAAGCTTTCCAAATTTAAAAAATGTTTTAGTTTTAATGCGTTTTTCATTTTACCATTAAGAGCAAATTTTCTGCAAGAAGGATGGTCACTTTTTGAATTCTTTTTACCAATAAAATTCTCAGAGGACTCAATGATTGGTTGGTTGTATAGGTTTTATGGCATATCAACCTTTGTAGGTTATTTAATGCCAAATGCATTTTATAAAAATAAACAGTTCTATTTCAAACAATTCAGTTTAGTGTAAGTACACAGTTTAATTGTCAAAAACATTTCTATTTCAAGCTATTCAGTTTAGTCAAACAGTTCTAATTCAAACATTTCAATTTAATATGAGTACAGTTTTTGTTTACACAGTTAGATACAATTTTGTTTAGTATAAGCATAGTTTTTGTTTACAGAGAGTTAAATGTCAAAACAGTACTATTTCAAACAATTCAGTTTAGCATAAATACAGTTTCAATGTCAAAAAAAGTTCTATTTCAAACAATTCAGTTTAGCATAAGTACACAGTTTAATTCTACTTGACCCATAGATAGGGCCCTTATCAAGTGCTACCACTTCTGGCCAGAGTGGACTTGGGAGTGATGGCAATGAAGGGGTGCTCCACATTCCCCAAAGCTCCAATATCACTGGAACCTCACCATCAGATTGTTTAGGATCATATCAGGACACTCATTGGAGGTGATCTTACCCCAGAGCAGTTGGTGTATTCTACAGCCCCAGCCAACTGGACAATACACAGAATTAAATTATAAAAATAGTTTTATTTCAAATAGTTCAGTTTAGCATAAATACACAGTTTAGATGTCAAAACAGTTCTATTTTCAGCAATTCAGTTTAGCATGAGTGTGCAGTTTAAATGGCAAAACAGTTTTATTGTAAACAATTCAGTTTAGTATAAATATACAGTTTATATGCAAAAAACAGTCAACTCAAAACCATGGTTTAGTTTTATTTGACTCACAGATAAGACCCTATCAGGTGCTACCACTCCATGTCAGAGTGGACCTGGGAGTGATGGCTATGAAGGGGTGCTCCACATTCCTCAAAGCTCCTGCATCGCTGGAACCTCACCAACAGGAGTTTAGGGTCATTATCAGGACACTTGCTGAGGGGGGGTCTTACCCATGCTCCTCCTCTGCAGAGGTGCAGTCGGTGTATTCTACAGCCACAGCTGACTGGGCAAGAGGACAATGAGAAATACAATTATTTTCCAAACTTGTTTTGGTCTTCAATTGATTTTGAAAGATTGGAAGACAAGAGATATAACTATAGTGATAGGTGTCTAATGATTCTCCCAGTTGGGATACCCAAAAATTACCCCCAACACAAGTTCCAGTGGCTAATGTGCTTGACTGCAACATTATAGTAAGCAAGTTCAAACTCCAGTCATGCTATATGTTCCCTTTCAGATTAATTCACTTGACGAAAGTATAAACCTCCTTATCTCCCTGCTCCCAGAAATCAGTTGCATAGTATCACTACTGTTCTTCTACATTGATAGCTTTGGTATCAAATAACCCGTCAATGTTGACATCTCATTAAAAACCAAGAAACCAAAATGGCAAAAGACTAAACAAATACTAAATGTAAAGAATTTTGCATTGTTTTATGTTGGCATTTCAAAACTAGAGAAAAATCAAAAGAATGTCTTGCCTGTTGACAAACTATATAGAATATAATCACATAACCTTAGAAAATCCTTTGTCATCCATTTGAATCTTAAATAAAAATTATTTCAGTTTATAAAGCTGGATGCTGCCATCACATACTAGTGGGTTACCATTGGAACTAAGCCTCTTTTATCCCAAGGTGCTTTTGCTTTGAAGATGAATTAAGAGATTAGGATTAGGAAACAGGTTTGGTTTATCTCAACTTGGAAACATCTCAGTTCACAACCCAACCCAACCCTAGACACGAGCTGAATTATAAGAAATCTTCCAATTCATAATTCAAACAATGGACAAGAAAAATACATGGATCTATTTACTTAGTAATACTTAATAATTCTTAAGAAAGAAAGAATTGGCATTCATTAACAGTATTTTCTTACTTATTCAAGCTTTTAGCAATTGAAAAAGAAAGTTTGAGGCTTTGTCATTCAAGACAACTTTTAATCCTAATTGTGCTGAGAAAAACCCTCTGAGGAATTTTATTCATTTATTTTCCTTTTAACCCTTAAATGTTAGGCCAAAAATTATTTTTAAAAGATTAAAATAAATAAATAAAGCAGAAAACAAATTGAAACTTCACTCAAGAGCGCAGACATCCACCCAACATTCCATGAAATTGTGAATTGTTGATAAACACTATTGCAAATAAATGAGTACATCACAAACAATATTTTTTATATAAAATGTTAATTTTTTTCTATACCAAAAGATTTTATTATTTCTGGAGGAATAACAACACAGATATCATTAAGTATTATAATATTGCCGATAAATTATTGCTAACAATTTTTTACAGTACACCCCAAATAAAGTAAGTAAAGTTGGCGACCATAGTCGAAGGCAACTAGAAGGCTCCCTTTTCAATAGCTACTACACTGAGGTGTAGGGGAGGGCGCTACTCCTTTCCCTGGATTGCTCCACTTTACCCTTAATACACACCTTATAATGCTGAGTGTTAAGCAAGGAGGTATCAAGTAGCACTTTTAAAGTCTTTGGTATGACACAACCTGGGATTGAACCCAGGTCTCCCGGATCATTAGTGAACACTCTACCCACTAAGCCAATGAGCCGGTTTTTAAGTGAATTTTTTCTAAACAAAAAGATTTTATCATTTCTGGTGGAACCAAAATGTATATCATTAAATATTAATTCCCTAACTATACAACATTATTATTTATAGTATTATTCATAGATAAGTACACCTCTAAAAATTTTTTAATAAAAGTTGGTTTTCTTCTAAACCAAAGACATAAGGATTTTATCAATTCTAGTAAAACATATAAACAAAATGGATATCATTATATATCATTTATTACCCAACTCCACAGCATTAAAACTCTGTAATCAAGAACTAAAAAAATTTAGAATTTTGTGCCTGAGTATACTTAATTTTGGATGGCGGCATTATCCTAATTTTTGATGACAGACTTTCCATGCTGTTAAGTTTGGTGATAAATAATACACGTTAATATCCGTTTTGATTGTATCATGTTTCATTAAAAATAATCTTAAAAATCCTGGTATCTTTGATTTAGAAGAAAATTAACTTTTTATTAAAAATTCTCAGTGCTGTACAAATTATCTTTTTAAATTTCTGATTTCTATTATGTATGATTTTTACCTCAGCTCATATTGCAAAAATGAAAGCTAAGCTAAAATAAAAATCATCATCCTCATGTCACACCATCAGCACGGATATCCCTAACCCTCTCTCGCCACCCTTCTCTATCATCTATTGCTTCCAGCAGGTCCTCAGGGCTACATCCGGAATTGGCACTGAGTTGCTATGTAGGTTCTTGCTGGTCGTCCTACCTTTGCTCATCCTGTGAAGGGGACCACAGGAGTACATCACTTTTATTGCAAAAATGAAAGATAAGCTAAAAATCATACATAACAATAAGTAGTATCTCATCAATTGATAAAGACATTAGGTTTATAAGTTCCCAAAATTCACTTTGAATTGTCCAACAAGCACATGGCACAAGGGATATAGGCATTGGATTAAAGTGAAATAATCTGGAGGTTTCAGGTTTAATCGTGATGATTGGTCAATAACAAAGAATACCTACTATATCTTAACACTAGTACCTGATTATGGTTAATGGAGTTAGAACAATTTACCCCATGGATTAAACAAAGGGTTCAGTTCATAGTTCCATGTAGGTTCCTGAGTTTGACATAAAACATCTGGTAAAGGATGCATCCACCAAAATGTTGTGAATATAACAATAATGATGAAGACAGATAATCTGAATAAGAGATAAAAATTGTAACACTTAATTATGGCCAATACTCGATTAAGTATCTGATGCCTTCCTGAACCAAAAATAGTAGAATAGCACTTGAAGCAAAAAGAGATATACAAATTAAAAGGATTGATTGGTTTTACAGCATGTCAACAACCTTTATTGGGTTATTTTATACAGAAACCAGTTAAACAATTATGGCCTCCAATGATATATGGTACCAAAACCTATCTTCACAATCATTTTAAAAAGGTTTCGTTAAGTTTCTTTGTTTAGTTTGGTTTGATTTTATGGCATATCAACCATTGTAGGTTATTTAATGCCAAATCCATTTTTATACATTTAAACAGTTTTATTTCAAACAATTCAGTTTAATGGAAGTAAAGTTGTTTTTTTTATTTACACACAGTTAAATGTCAAAACAGTTATATTTCAAACAATTCAGTTAAGCATAAGTGCACAGTTTCAATGTCAAAAAATAGTTTTATTTCAAACAATTCAATTTAGCATAAGTCCATAGTTTACTTCTATTTGACCGATAGAGAGGGAAAGAGTGTCTTACCCCCTCTGCAGAGATGCAGTTGATGTATTCTGCAGCCGCAGCTGACTGGGCCAGTTTCTTTGTTTAATAGCATATCAACTTTTGTGGGTTATTTTAAACAGGCAAACACTTCATTATCTCAAACAGACCTATTCGAGCCATAGATGGGACCCAAACAGGTACTACCACTTCATGTCCAAATGGACCTGGGAATAATGGCAATCAAAGGGTGACTCACTAGGTGTCCTGGGTGCAGCACTAAACTGCTTACAGTGATGGGACCTCAGTTCTGCAGTTTTGGAGAGTGTGGAATACCCCAGGTACTCCCAGGTCTACTGTATTTCAAAATGGTAATACCTGTTAGGGTCCCATTATGGATCAAATAGATCTGTTTGAAATCATACAACTGAAAATTATTTGTATTTGAGAGGAATACTTGAAACGATATGTGTGCACATTATTCATATTAGATAGGGATACTTGAAATGATATAAATGCGGAAAAACAAATGATTATTATTAATAATAGATAAGAATAGTTACTTATTTATAAATTATTGATATTAGATAGGAATACCTGAGTATAAGTGCAAATAAATTATCTTTAAATGATAATTATAAAGAAATGATGAAAATAGACTTAATTATGATTATAATTAAAGATTTACAAATAAGTCAAATTTCAGCTTTAAATAACCCATTAAGAGTTGATATGCAGCTAAATAAACCAAACCAAGCAACAATATGCAAATAAATTATTATCATTATTATCATTATTCAGAAAAAGTATGATTAAAGCCAAGAAAATGTTTAGAATGGAACACTGAAAATAGAAATAGTTATGATTCTAATCAAACATTTACAGATCAATCCGGCCCAGTTGGTTGGGGTAGTAGAATACACTGACTGCATCACTGCAGAGGGGTAAGACACCCTCTCCCAATGAGTACCCAGGATATAACACTAAACAAGCTTATGGTGAGGCTCCAGTAAGGCTGGAGCTTTGGAGAATGCAGATTACCCCTTCACTGCCATCACTCCCAGGTTCACTCTGGCCCAAAGTGGTAGCACCTGATAAGAGTCCTCTCTCTGGTTCAAATCATACTGTTTGACATTCAAACTGAGTGCAAACAAATGACCTATGCAAAACTGAATTGCTTCAAATAGAACTGTTTGATCATTTAACTGTGTGTAAACAAATGTTTAATTCAATTATTAGTGATAGACAGTTGACTTATGCTAAATTGAATTGTTAGAAATAGAGCTGTTTGATCATTTAACTGTGTGTATGTACAAAATGTGTTTACAAACCATATATTTAATATATATTTAAAAACTAATTATTTTTATAGATAAAAATGTGCAATTTACAAAAATGATTTCAGTGGAACATTGAAAATAGAAATAGTTATATTTTGACATAAACTAACCCATAGGGGGTTGATATGCTATTAAATAAATCAAACAACAGTCTTCAAATCTCCAAAAATAGATACAATTTAGCATCATAAGCAAGACCCTCAAAGATCAATGCAGACAAGAATCAAATATTGGAATTATCTTTTAATCTTTCTTTATTGGTCAATATTGGTGAATGTTATGAAATGTATATGTAATACAAAACATAAAATAAAATCCTTTTGAAATATTGCTATAATTTTTGGTTAATTTCAAATGCTAGGGGTGAGTCAAAAGTTTTGCTATATTTTAGCAACTCTGATAGTTTTTGCCGAGGTTGTGAAGGTTACAAAACACACTGGAGAGTGAGATGCCAAGGGCTACTCCCCAAATTTTCCTCTATGGCTTGGAGCACATCTTTCAATTGTACAGTTTTTAGGCCTGATTTTGGCTGATCATCAAAGATCTTGCAACCCAAGCAAAATTTCTTGAACCATCTGCTTACTCTACCATGATCAACTATATCTTCACCTTTCACTAGCCCAGTCGGCTGGGGCTGTAGAATACACAGACTGGATCTCTGCAGATGGGTAATACTCCTCCACAAGTGTCCTTGATATGACACTAAACAATCTGATGCTGAGGCTACAGTAATGCTGCCACTTTGGGGAATGCAGACCACCCCTCCATTGCCATTGTTCCCAGGTCCACTCTGGCCTGGAGAGGTAGCACCTGATAGGGTCCTATCTACGGGTCAAATAGAACTGTTTGATGTTTAAAAGGAGTACAAACAAATGACTTATACTAAATTAAATTGTTTGAAATTGAACTGTTTCACCATGCATAAACAAATGACACATGTTTAAGTGAATTGTTAGTGATACATAGGAATACTAGGAACCATTTAACTTGGATGACTTATGCTAAATTGAATTTGTTAGAAATAGAACAGTTAGATTCATTAACTGTGTGAATCTACAAAATGTGTTTACAAATCATACATTTGATATATATGTAAAAACAGGATTTGGCCTTAAATAACAAACAATGGTTGATATGCCATAAAACCAAGCATTCACCTTTCACATGACAAATATTTGTCGTTGCTTTAACAGCACTATGGCCCAGTTTGAAGTCGTAAATCATAAGTTCCTGAATTAGACAATGTTGCCCAATTATCTGTGCAGCTTTCAAATCCAACACAAAGTGAAGCAATGTACAACATGATAGTGCACCAACTACCACTATACTACAAAATATAGCAGCTACATTCTACAACTTAAACTGCTAGCATGTACAACCAACATATTGCAAAACTTCTGACTCACCCTGATATTACAATAAATTTTTAAGATATATTTTTTTAAATAGTAAGTTTTTTTTTCTTAGATTTCAGCATCAAAATTATCTGCACACCATTTATAGATCGTAGAGAGAGGAATTCCGATATTTTCTCAACGTATTTTGTACTTCACACAATACAGAAATTTCCAGATTGGCAATGTTAATAAACTTGTCCTTTTTTAACAATGTTCTGCACATCTTTCTCCAAATCAAATGAGCCTTTAATTCCTATAAGGAATCAGCCATTACTTCTTCAACAAAGACATATATATTCCTTGAAGAAAATACTTCTGTAAGACATGATTCTTTTTTTCTTTCTTCTTTTTTCCCACCCATTTTTTTCTAAGATTGATATATTGTGTGCGCTCTAACTGTTCTTTTATTAAAATTTCTCAAAATTACTTTTTTTATGTTTTCGCTTTGTTTTATTAGATATTTGTTTTCATGGAGAAAAGGAAAAGTGTTCCTTCTTTTTACTGCTTTCAAACTTTGTTCAGCAGATATTGTAATGGAAGGTTAAGTCTTTTGTCTCTCTCTCTCTTTCTCCATTTTTTTTTCTTGTTTTTTTTCTCTTTTTCTTCTTCCCTGATAATGCATTACAGTCCCACTTCTGGCAGATAAGCTGTATAGCTTAATTTGATAATCCAGAAGAAATATGGCAGAACATTTAGGATGCTGCCACTATTATTACTATTATTACTTGTGAGTGGTAGCGGTGGTAGTTAATACCCAATTGTTGTGCTGATGATCATGCTTAAAGAAAGTGGAATAGAGGAGGAGGAAGAAGAGCAAGGGAATAAGAGAGAGAAAAAGGAGGGAAGAAAGGAAAAGAAAGAACGAAAAAGGTGAAAAAGGAAAGAAAAGGAAAAGGAGAAAATGAAGGAAAAAACACACAGGCCCAGGTTGTTTACTGAACCTACTGTTCACTCAGTAGTCACCCATCTAAGCACTGAATAGGCTCATTGGTGCTTAACTTTATTTCTTTTACTTAATTACAAAGCTTTACTTAGTCTGACAGACAGATCTCAGGTTGCTAACAGTACGAAGATCATTAAATAAGTTTCCAGACTTTTTTCATATGGGCACTTTTATTGATAGTACACGCATGAAACTCTAGTCCCCTTTGAAGTAATCTCCTCCGGCTGCAATGCACTTGTACCGTTCCAACAACTTCTGGAAGGCTCCATGGAAGTCCTCTTGAGTGAGTGTGTCAATGACCTTCGTCACAGCCTCTTTCATCTCCTCAATTGTCTCATAACAACAGCCTCTGAGCTTAGGGAATAACCAAAAGTCACAGGGAGCAAGGTCAGGACTATAAGGAGAGTGAGGAACTGTCTTGATGCACATCTTGCTCAAATAGTCTATGACAAGGATGGACTTGTGGACTGGTGTATTGTCTTGGTGGAAATGCCACTGACCCTATTTGAAGAGTGCTGGCCTCTCCAAACAAATCTCTTCCAGAACTCTCTTAAAACCTCAACATAGTAACCCTAACCCTATGGCCAATCAACTCTGGTGTATTGACTTCCTTACTCCTCCCACACCTCTCATCATCCCTCACAGAGTCTCTGCCTTCCTTGAATCTCTTATGCCACTCAAAAACTGATGCTCAATTCATGCAAGATGGTCGAAAAGCAGTCTGAAGAATTCCATACATTTCTGTGACATTTTTTCCAAGTTTAAAACACAATTTTATTGCATATTGTTCTTTCTCATATCCAGATTGCATTTTTGAAATTCACCAGCTATGACAATCAGGTTTTAGTAGGGTGTATTCCGATTCCTGCTGTAGCTGTGCATTTGAATCTGAAATCATAAAAATTGGTCAGTCATCTCATAAGATGTATAGCAATAACATAGTGAATTTTCAAGAGTTTACCACAATTTTAAATGCCTGTACAAAAAAGTCTGTAAACTTACTGAATGCACCACGTACCAGCTGTTTACAAAATGGTCACCCATTTAAGCATTGAATAGGCTCATTGGTGCTTAACTTCTTTATTTTTTTTACTCGTTTACAAAAATTTGCTTTGGCATACAGTTAAATTTTATCCCTATTCTGAGAGACAAAGAAAGACTTTATGTAGACACTTCCAAAACATACCTGTGTTAATCACAGTATCAAACAGACATCAGGGAATGCTTAGTCCCTATAATCAGAATGTAATGGGAGGATACTATGTGCAAAAAAGTTTCTCACAGCTCAGACTAATTTCTTACATGTCTTAAAACCAAATGTAGCATAGTCAGCAATTGGTGCTATTTCGGCAATGCTTATTTGTCACAACACAAAAACAACTCCCTTTAATGCTCGGACTTCTATTGCATTATTTTCTCAACTCACTTTCTGAGGAGAAGGAAGCAAATGGATAACAAGTACAATGTGTAAGGTAGCTTTTTTGTTCAAGTAGGAACTGGCTCTTCCTGAATCTTTGAGTCATTACTTATTCTCCATACATGCAAATACTTATCTACTCCTATCCTAGCCATTTAGATAGCTGATTGAGTCGGTTGACCTTGCCAAGTCCGGGTTAACTGCTTTTTTCAGTCAATGGTGCTAAATCAAGCTTTTTTGTCACACTAAACCTACTGGACAAGATGTTAAACTTTGTCAATTCATCTTTTTTTTTTAAATTATCTATTTACATATCTAATAAGATTTCTTTACAATGTTACACAAGTGTATGTGTATATGTATATATATGTTGTTAGACAGCAGTCTTTCATTTAAGCATGTTTGATTAGTTAACAAAGACACATTTTGTCTATATAATTTCATCAGGATCCTTTCAAGATTCCAGATAAGTGACTTGGTGGAAATTGGTAGATGAATTTACCAAAATTGTCCCAAGCACTTTCGAACCTTTCATAGGCCATCATCATCGGGGGTTGTTTGCATGTGTAAAGAGTGTTTATTTTATGAGGGTTTTTTTTTACAATATTACAAAATTACATAAATGCAAAGTTGGATAAAACTGAGATGCTGATGACATCGAATGAATTTAAAACAAAACGCTATCAACGGAAACAGATCAACCCCTGATGATGGCCTATGAAAGATGGGAAAGTGCTTGGGACAATTTTGGTAAATTCATCAACCAATTTCAAACTAAAACCAAGACACTTATCTGGAAACTTGAAAGGATCTTAATAGAATTATATAGACAAAATGTGTCTTTATTTTTTTTTAATCAAACATGCTCATATATATATATATATATATATATATATATATATATAGTGACACGCATAAGTATTGGATACATGTTATTTTCTATTATAACTCTAGTTTATGTTCACCATTTTGCCTGATATTTGCTTAGTAATATATCAAAGTTGTTTTAGTTGTATATGGAAGGAAAATTAAAAACTCAAGGTTGAATCCATTTTTTCCATCAAAGTTCAAAATTACCCTATGCAAAAGTATTGGATACATCAATTTAATATTTTGTTGCACAGCGTCTGTTTTGTTTCACTGCTTCCAGTCGCTTTCTATAGTTTGCCACAAGTTTTCCACACTGATCCAGCGTTACTTTACCCCATTCTTCCTTGCATAATTCCTCTAATTGCTTGATATTTTGTGGATTCCACTTCAAAGTATACCACAAATTCTCAATTGGATTCAAGTCAGGAGACAGAATTGGCCAATTGAGAGTACTAATACCATTATTTCCAAACCATTCCTTTGTAAGTTTTGTGGTATGTTTGGGATCATTGTCGTGCTGAAGCACGAAATTCCGACCATGTCCTAAAGAAGTTGCAGATTTCTGAAGGTTCTTCTCTAGAATCTTCCTGAACATGCTACTATTCCTTCTACCATAGATAACTTGTAACTCACCAGTACCCTTGGATGAAAAGCATCCCCATATCATAATGGAACCACCCCCAAACTTAACTGTGGGGATGGTATTATGCTTCTTGAAGGCAGTGCCATTTTTTCGCCAAACACTTGTCACTGTGTTCCTTCCGAATAGTCCAACTTTCATTTCATTTGACCAGATTTCCTTTTCCCAAAACTGCATATTTTTCTTTTTATAAGTTTTGACAAACTTTAATTGGTCTTTGACATGTTTGGTTTTCAGTAAAGACACTTTTCTTGGTGATCTTGAATGAAAGTCTGTACAATATAGAGCTCTGCTAATGGTATCCTTACTTACACTAATTCCAGCACCCTCAAGATCAGTTTTAATTTTCAGAACGAGTAATGAAGGGGTTTATTTGCACATTTCTGCCGATCCACCTTGAAATATGCTTATTTATTTTTCTCGGTCTTCCATTTCTTGGAAGGTTTAATGTACCACTGCCATACTTCTTATACTTTCAGATGATATTTCCTACTGTACTTAGAGCTGGATTCATTTCTTTGCTAATTTTTTAGTAACCTTGTCCTCCTTTGTGACGTTTAATGATTCTATCTCGTATATCTCTGGATAATTCTTTAGTTTTTGCCATTTTAAATCTTTGAATTGCAAAATGCACATCAAAGAGTCAGATGATTAGTAGCACTATCTTGTAAAAAATTGTGTGCTTCTCTGATTGGTCAGAGATAACATTTCAATACTATTGAAAATTTGAACATTTAAGGTCTTTTAAAATACTAATTTTTGATTGGAAATTTGAAAAAAAGTGTCATTTATCCAATACTTTTGCATTGGGTAATTTTGAACTTTGATTGAAAAAAAAAGGATTCAACCATGTGTTTTAAACTTTCTTCCACGTACAACTAAAACAACTTTACAAGATATTACTTACCAAATATCAGGCAAAATGGCAAACAAAAACTAGAGTTATAACAGAAAATAACATGTATCCAATACTTACGCGTGCCACTGTATATATATATCCTAAAAGCAAGTAGCACCTATGCTAATATAGAAGAAAGTTTGGTTTAGTTTTATGGCACATCAACCATTGTAGGTTATTTAATGCCAAATCCATTTTTATACACATAAACAGTTCTATTTCAAACAACTCAGTTTAGTATACGTACACAGTTTATTTCTATTTGACTCATAGAGAGGAGCCTCTCAGGTGTAACCACTCTGGGCCAGAGTGGACCTGGGAGCGATGACAATAAGGAGTACTCTGCATTCCCCAAAACTCCAACATTACTGAAGCCTCACCATCCGATTGCCAAGTGTCATATCCAGGAAACTCATAGGCAGGGGAGGTCTTACTCCTCTGCAGAGAAGCAGTCACTGTATTCTACAGCCCCAGCCAACAGGGCAAAATATTGAACAAAGAATGGAGACATTTAACATTGATTTTACAAAAATATATATCTATATATATATATATATATATATATAAAACAACATCTTACATTTTAAACATGCAATATTCCTACCCCAACCCTTTTTTCCATATATTTTGCTGTAACTCTCTTGTACGTGTTTCAAGATAGTGACATTGGCATCTACATGAGATTCAGAACTACAGGTGAAGTCTTTGATCACACACACTTTCCAAACACTCATTTGGTAGCTCCTCTTTGCCAACTATGCAGATCAAATTGCTCCCACAGCAGAAGATATACAAGCTGTAATGAATTGCTTCTTCAGAACATATACTACTTTTGACTTAAAACCAGGACAGAAGATGAAAAGATTCACTCCACCTTCAAGCCAACCATCTTCATCAAACCAAACACCAAAAGTACAAGACTGGATGTGGTTGATTCTTTTGTATAATTTGGTGGCACTCTCTCCAGAAATGGATCCCTTGATTCTGAAATAAATCCAAGGATCAAAGAAGCCAGTAAGATCTTTGAAAAGCCCAAAAATTGTGTGTGGTCTGACAGAGATATCACCATCAAAAACAAGCTTAGTATCTATGAAACATGCATCTTATCTGTCCTTTTATACTCTTTGTAGACGAAGACTACATATTTCCATTACATCAAAAGATTCCATCTAATAGCAGACACCATTCTTCTGCAGTGGACTGATACATCCAGTATTGATATGCTACTCATATTCAATCAGATGCTATGGGTAAGGTACCTTACCAGGATAGAGCACATTAAGCTATCCAAGCAGCTGTTCCATAGGAGAGCTACAACATGGTAAACTTCCAAGACCTTAACCTGAGAAACTTTTTAAGAATACCATCAAAAACAACCTAACGGTACTCAGTAAAGACATTGGAAAATGGGAGCAGATAATGGTAAACTAATCAATTTGGAAGAAAGTGATCTACAAAAGCTGTAAAGTATTTGAGGCATGAAGAAGTGAACACAACAATCTGGAACAAGCACTTCAAAAGCTGGACTTGAGCTCAATCTCTGCCATTTTACAGCTTGTTTGTAACATCTATAGTAGGATCTGTTTGGAGGTACCCGTGGTGTAATGGTTATCGTTGTAGGAAATGGACATGGCGACACGAGTTCAAATCCTGGACGAGACTGATTGCATTTTATATAGCACTAATACCCTTGGGAAAGGTATGAATCCAATTATTCTCCCTCCACCTATGGGTAAATAGTAAGACAGACTGATTTCTTCAGCCTTGGTGAGGCAACTAGTCTAGGAGAAAGAAAACTCAGAATTCAAACCTGTTAAACTCCGCTTAAAAATTAACCTTGTGTCATATCCTGCCCGAGCGGAGGGGTCGGTAAATATGATAATAGGATCTGTTTGTCGAAAGCTAGACTAGCTCATCAGATAAGATCTAATTACAACAAACTATTGAAGACTTATCTGGATTTCAAAGATGAAGCTTGATAATTGTTATCACTTAGAATATTCAGACTACTGAACTCATCTTTATTGTTGTACTCAAAACGTTTTGGTCAACATATCCATCAGCTTTCTTTAGGTATTTCATGTCAAACTCAGGAGTCCACACAGAATCTCGAACTGAACCCTTTATTTGAACTACAAGGGAAGACTATTCCAATTCTTTTAACCATGGAAATTTACTAAGCTTTTTGCTTAGATGTGGCACAAGGCCATATGAAAGGGGCACCCAATGAGACTCGAACTCACTCGTGTAGGTTTGCTAGCCGAGCTTGCTAACCATTACACCACCAGAGGTGCCTCAATTCTTTGAACCATGACTGGGTACAAGTGTTAAGTAATAGTAAGTATCCCTTGTCATTCTTACCTGTAGTTGGGATTGAACCTGCAACCTTCAGATAATTTCACTCAGAAGTACTTTCCAAGCAAAAGCCTTATCCACTGCACTATGTGTCCTTGCAGGACACGTGAACACCTGAAGAAGGCTAAAGGACTTATCTACCGAAATGTTGTGAGTATAATAATAGTCTAAATATTCTAAGTAATAAACAATTATTGAAGACTTGTTTCACGAAAGGTAACTTGTGTTAATTCTGTGACTCAGTATGCGGTTGGTTTGGTTTTATAGCATATCAACCTTCGTAGGTCATTTAACGCTAAATCCATTTTTATGCAAATAATCAGTTATATTTAATACAATTCAGTTTAGTATGAGTACACAGTGTAATTGTCAAAAACGTCTCTATTTCAAGCTATTCAGTTTAGTCAAACAGTTCTAATTCAGTTAATTGAGTTTAGTATAAGTACAGATTTTGTTTACATAGAGTTAAATGTCAAAACAGTTCTATATTAAACAATTCAGTTTAGCATAAGTAGAGTTTCAATGTCATAAACAGTCCCATTTCAAATAATTCAGTTTAGCATAAGCACGCAATTTAAATGAAAGTACAGTTTATTTGTCAAAAAAATTTATTTCAAGCAATTCAGTTTAGTCAAACAGTTCTAATTCAAACAATTCAGTTTAGCATAGGTATGCATTTTGTTCTATTTGACCCTTAGATAGGCCCCTATCAGGTGCTACCATTCCGGCCCAGAGTGGACCTGGGAGCAATGGCAATGAAGGGGTACTCCACATTCCCCAAAGCTCTAGCATTACTGGAACTTCACCATCAGATCATTTAGTGTCATATCCAGGACACTCATTGGGTGGGATGGGGGGTATTACCCCTCTGCAGAGATGCAATTGGTGTATTCTACAGCCCCAGCCGACTGGGCAATAAGTATGTGGGTTTGCAGCAGGTTATATGAGAAGTTATATGGGATACATAGGGGCAATGTCCACAGAAAAGATAGCTAATTCATTTGTCACATATGCAATAGGCCTTTCAAGGATATACTTGGCCTGACAAGTCATACGCACTCACAGAAGTACTCTTAGCAAATCAATGGGATGGTTGTTTTCTGCAAAGCTGCAGCTGTCATTCCATATAGACGAAACTAAATGTTTCCTATCTCAGTTTAATGACTAAGTTTCCTGTATTTATGAAAAAAATACAATCTTCAGATAAAATGAGATTGGTTTGGTTTTATGGCATATCAACCATTGTTGGTTATTTAATCCCAAATCCCATTTTTACATATATATTAAATATATGATTAGTAAATATATTTTGTAGATTAAAAAAGTTAAATGATCAAATGGTTCTATTTTTAACAATTCAATTTAGCATAAAGTCAACAAAGTTAAATGGTTCCAAGTATTGCAATGTATCACTAACAATTCAATTAAACATCAGTTATTTGTTTACACACAGTTAAACGATCAAAAAGTTCTATTTGACCCATAGATAGGACCCTATCAGGTGCTACCGCTCCGTGCTAGAGTGAACTTGGGAGCTATGGTAAAGAAGGGGTACTCCATATCCTCCAAAGCGCTACCATTACTGGTATCTCACCATTAGATTGTTTATCCAGGACACTCCAGGAGGTGGGGGTACCCATCTGCAGAAATGCTGTTGGCGTATTCTGCAGCCCCGGCCAACGGGCTAGATAAAACATGAGGAGGTGAGAAAACATTCTAGGTTTTATCCTACTCCGCATTTGAGCACTTTTCTGATTTAAGAAAAAACATTTTCATAACAATTTGTTCATTCAACAATAGGTTAGGTTTGGTTAATTTGTTTTAATGGCCTATCAACCTTTGTGGGTTATCTAATATTAAAGCCATCTTTAAAGAGGAACAGTAAGGAAATTATTTAACCCAAGGGTATTAATCTAAAATTGAATTCAATAGCTCAGCTAGAATTTGAACTTGCTTATTACAACATAGGCTGGAGAAGAAGCTAGACGGCAATTACACAAGAATGCTGCGTGCAATCTTGAACAAGTCCTGGCGGCAACACCCCACAAGACACCAACTGTACGGCCACCTGCCCCCTATCACGAAAACTATTCAAGTTAGATGAACCAGACATGCAGGACACTGCTGGAGAAGCAGGGACGAACTCATAAGAGGTATACTCTTATGGACCCCCATACATGGCCGTGCAAAAGCAGGACGACCGGCACGAACATACATTCAGCAGCTATGTGAGGATACGGGATGTTGTCCTGAAGACCTGCCTAGGGCGATGAACGATAGGAAGGAGTGGCGAGAGAGGGTCAGGGATATCCATGCTACCAGCGCGACATGATGATGATGATGATGATGATGATTACAACATTGGAAGCCAGCACACTAACCTATACGCCATGAGAAACCTCCATTTAACTATGTATCAGATGCAAAACTGAAAGGCTTGTGTTACAGCACATTAATTGCATAAATAAAACTTTTAAAATTCAAAGTTTTATTTATGCAATTAATATAAATGAAGTGCACAAAAACTACAATATATTCACATTAATGTAAGCGCTCTTATTTCATTATTTCCAAATGTTTAAATAATCTTCATCATTAGATAAAGCCAACTTTACACTTTTCTGACAGATAATCAGTACAACCTATCAACTTTATTCTTAATACTTACATTCCCTGTTAACATTTAAACATCCATCAAAATAATTGGTCTGCAACTTGTTGATTTGAAGCAGCAAAAAATTGGCAGAATCTCAATAATTTTGTCATTTTCGGTTATTTTGAAACTTGACTTCACCCTTTGATCATAACACAATTCCATCCCTTAACAAAAATAACTGGGTTATACAAAAGCCAAGGATGGCCCACAGGCTTCAAATTAAGCTTCACTTTTTTTTCATCATTTTAAATTTTGGTTCTTGAAAAACTTCATTCTTAAAAAATAATTTTTCATAACACCTAAGTGACAATTTAATCGATTATCTAAAAGACCGGTGGTCACAAAATACTTCATCTTTTATTCTTTTCCAAAATATGTAAAAAATGTTGGGTTATGAGGGTATTTAACACTTCCAATTAATCTGGCCATGAATATAAAAGAAATTTATTGTCCAGGTGGCTGGGGCTGTAGAATACACTGACTGCATCTCTGCAGAAGGGCAAGGACACCCCCAAACAAGTGTCCTGTATATGACACTAAACAATCTGATGGTGAGGTTCCAGTGATGCTGGAGCTTTGGGGAATGTGGATCACCCCTTCATTGCTATTGCTCCCAGATCCACTCTGGCCCAGAGCGGTAGCACCTGATACGGTCTTATCTGTGGGTCTAATAGAACTAAACTGTGTACTTATGCTAATTTGAACTGTTTGACTAAACTGAATAGCTGGAAATAGAAATATTTTTGACAATTAAATTGTGTACTTATGCTAAACTAAACTACTTGGAATAGAACTGTTCTGACATCAAAACTGTATTTATGCTAAACTGAATTGTTTGAAGTGGAACTGTTTTGACATTTAACTGTGTGTGGACAAAATCTCTACTCATACTAAACTGGATTGTTTGAATTAGAATTGTTTGACTAAACTGAATAGCTTGAAATAGAAATGTTTTTGACAATTAAACTGTGTACTCATGCTTAACTGAATTGAATGAAATATAACTGATTATTTGAATAAAAATGGATTTGGCATTAAATAACCTACAAAGGTTGATATGCCATAAAACCCAACCAACCAACTTAAAAGAAATTTAGTTAGAAAGAATTACAACTAACTCGGACTTCACAAAGAGATTCTGGGCCCCCGAGGCCGAATATATCTTAATCTGATGATCACACGAACAAGAAACTGACAGTCACCAAGCACTGTTGACTCTGCGTTATCCTTTGATCTACATATGCTATGATACTGAGCATTCTTTATCTATAAATATAGCAAACTGCATTTTGTGTGTGTATATATATATATATATAGCCCATTTGCAAGTGGTAAGAGTGTTCACCAATGACCTGAAAGACTGAGGTTCAATCCCAGGTTGAGTCATACCAAAGGCTTGATACCTCCTTGCTTAACACTCAGCATTATAAGATCCAGATCAAGGGTAAGTGGGGAAATCCAGGTAAAGGAGTAGCAACTTCTCCTATACCTTAGTGTAGCAACTATTGAAAAGGGAGTTTTTGAGTCGGCCACCTTATTTAACTTATACATATATATATTTGGGCAGCAATTTTTAATGCAAACAAGTTTTGTTGAATATGATGAACACGAAACACCTTATCAATTTTTTCAATTCTCTTTTCTCATTTCCTTGCAAGAGAAAGGATGAGGTAGATTTCTCATCTTGTATGATGTTTTTACATATAATTCTCAAAATCAAGCAATTAGAAGCAAATTTACTATTTGTTCAAATATTTATAAGCAGTACAGTGTACAGGATAATTTGCCACTGAATTGTGTAGGACTTTTATTTTTGTTTTCCTTTGTCTTCTAATTCAGTTCCAATGGCAGAAAATAGTGACCAAATGATCATAAATTAATAATTTGAAGAGAAAATTTCCGAGGGAGAAATAATTAGCAATAAATGAATTAAAAGTCATAATTTTTATAGATCCTATTCGTCTCTTAATTAGTTTAGAGCTTTTTCATTAATTCTTTTACAACAAGTGCTATTACATATATAAAGAAATATTCTAGTCACCTAGAAAATATATATAAACAAAAAAAGGTCAAAATTTTCATTTCTGGGTTGGAAATTATCAGCAAAATGTCTACTTTATATGGTGAAACAAAAATAAAAAGATTGGGTTTAACTAACCTAGTGAAACCAGTGTATATGACTTTTTGCTCAACCCAACTAAGGGATTGAACATATGACTGCAAGGTAACAACCCTAATTATTTATGTATAAGATGCGTTATTTTTTTTTTTTTAGATTTTTCAGTCTACAAGTTAGGGGTGTGTATTATAAATGAGTACTACTTATCATGAGGAAGGGTTAGTTCACATAGTGTGATGCAAGTGAATTTTTGGCAAGTGGTAATTGTAGAACGCAACAATGTACAACAATAATAACAAGCAACACTTACCTGAGGTCCAGCATGGTCAGGGTATTTGTTGGCCGCCCCACCTTACGGGCAAGTATGGCACAAGGCCTTTTTTTAGGTGGGACCGGGCGCAGGGCCGTAGCCCACACGCGCCCGGAGTTCCCAAAAATGCCTACGGCCCCTTCGGCATTCCCCAGGCGCCGGGCGATAAACCAAACCTCTCCGAAGGGAGTAAAAGCCTGGGGGGAAGGCCCCCTGAGGCCGTAGGAAATACTCCCCAGGCACCGAGACACACTCGACCAGATCCGCGCCCTGACAGCACGGCCGGCCAAAGTGCTACTCAGCACCTGGAGAGGTCCAGACCAAGAGCAATCTGTCGCCAGACTGATCTCTGCCGGACTGGTCCAGCATGGTCAGGACTAATGATTACTGACAGGGTTGGTATTTATGAACAGACATAGCCAATCAGATGTTCTAGCCAATCACAATCCAAGGAATGGACCGGCCAATGTGGGCACATTGGAATCTCCCAATGTGCCATAAATAGCTCTTCCATTGGGGACTGACTCACTTGGTCTTGGCCTTGCTAAAGACGTTGCTCTTAGCCTAGCTACTGACTACAAGTGTGTTTCGTATTTCAACAGTAATGGTTACTCCATCAAGCTTAACTTTCTTTTTTTTTCAAATATGATCCATTTGAACCAGTGCACATAAGGTGTTTGCTGATGAAATATTTTTTTAAGAACTGATGAATCAGTAATTGCTATACAGGATAAAAAATTGATACTGTTATGGGTTGAAAATCTATCCAGAACAGCATTATTCCAATGTAACATGAAAAGAGCACAAAAAGCTCTCAATGAAGCAATAACAGATTCACAAATTTTAAACTTAAAAAAATTGTTTCAACAGTAAATATACAGCGTGCACTTGTCCAAGATCTTAACTGATCATATCTGAAGAAAAAAAAAAGACATAAGCGAGATGAAGCTACCATTACCGCTTGCTTAAGTTCATTAGCACCAAACACGTGACAAGCTATTTCTGCAGCAACCTGTATAAAAATCAATCAATCAATCCGAAATAAATTCACTATTTGTTAAATTACTTATAAGGAATACACTATACATAACATTTGGAGGTTAAAGTTTTGTTAAATATTAGTTTGTGACACATATATCATGTGACCAAAACAGTTCAAACTGTAACCAGGACTGACCATGGTTGATAGTATTATGGTAGTTGGTGTGGTGACATGTTCTGCATGACTTCATTCCATGTGTGATTCGTAAGCTGCATATTTGAAACTGCAATGCAGTCTAATTTGGGAACTTAAGCTCTAGAGGATCAAACTAGGCCATAATGCTGCAGAAACCACCAAAAATATTTATTGTGTTAAAGGTTGGTTGGTTGGGTTTTATGGCATGTCAACCCTTAAAGGTTATTTAAATCCTATTTATACATAGGATTTGGTTTGGTTGGATTTTATGGCATATCAACCATTGTAGGTTATTTAATGCCAAATCCTCTTTATACATATATATTAGATATATATGATTTGGTTTGGTTAGGTTTTATGGCATATCAACCATTATAGGTTATTTAATGCCAAATCCTCTTTATACATATATATTAAATATATAGGATTTGGTTTGGTTAGGTTTTATTGCATATCAACCTTTGTAGGTTATTTAACGCCAAATTCTGTCTATATATACATACATATTCAACCAAAGATTTCAAAACAAATATTAAGGTAGGTAGAATTCTCTATTAGCAGGATTTCATTTGTTTGCACAAGATTAACCAGTTTTAAGTTGTCATATTTTTTGCTACAACTCTGTCTCTCTCAAGAAGGACAGAATGTCATCTATTTTGATGTTCTCGAACAGATCGGTTAAGTTATTTACTTTGAAAAATTGTTTTCTGATAACAGCGAAAGTTCTGCATTCTATAAGAATGTGTTTAATCATGCAAGTTGTCTGACAGGTCACTGTGGTTGTGGTTCCGGTTTCAAAATGAAAGAGTGAGTAAGCCTTATATGACCAATTTGCAATCGGGATATAACAACTTGTTCTCTTCTTGATTTCCTCAATGCTGGTCTCCACTCTCCTAAGGTGGGCTGAATTTGGAAGAGTTTATTGTGGATGTTATTGCTCCATTGTTGTTGCCATTTTGTGTGAAGGAATTTATTAATTGTTGGTTTCAGGTCAGTATATGGGATCCTGGATCAATGTGGCTTGGGGTCCAGCATATAATTATTTCTTTTCTATTTGACATTGAGTCTAATCTACTCAACAGTTTGATGATAAGAGGGTTCTGAAATTTTTTATTTCTCAATAATAGCAAGACAGAGAGTGAGTCTGAAAATATTATAAATTACTTATGCTTACTCTTTGAGATGATGTTCAGAGCTAGGTCTATTGCATGGGCTTCTGCTGTGAAGATAGAGCTTTCCCTTGGAAGAGCTTTCTTCAGAACTGTTTTGTTCAAAACAGCCGCGCACGCTGCCCTACCATTGTCCTTGGATCCATCCGTAAAGACATAGAGGTGATCAGGGTGGTGTTGGAGAATAGTAGTAATTTGTCATTGAATTGCGAACTTATATTTCTGTTTCCCTTTGGTCCTGATAGCTGAAGATAGTAACCAAACGGTCATAAATTAATCATTCCAAGAGAAAATTTCTACTCTTGCTTCTTGATTAGACTGTCTCTTGTTCTAACATTGCATGACTGGATATCTCGAAATATTCAGAGGTAACTTCTTTCTTTGCTTCTTCATTACATATGTCTTGTGTATTTCATCGAACCAGAGTATATAACTTGAGTACAATCAGACCAAAATTTTGATTTAGTAGCAGTCCTTATGATTGCAAAGGGTTGGGTAATGCATAAAAGTCATATACTTTGATACAGTGGAGACAGATAAGTAACATCTCAAAAAAGAATTAACTGATACAAGATATCCTCTAAGCATGAACAGTAAAATGAAAACAATCTACTTCTGTGGATAAAAGGTTCTGTGATATCTGAAGAAGATTGATTTTAACAGTATGTCAATCAGTCTAGGATTATTTAATGCTGAGTGAACTGCATTCATTGTACATTTATATTTACATTTTCTTGGGTAGTTGTTTCTTAAAATCTTTTGTATACAGTTACATATCATACAAATAACTTACACCCAGTTGTATGGTTTCAAGTATTCCTATCTAATACAAATAACTTGCACACAGTTGTATAGTTTCAAGTATTTCTATCTAATACTATTAATCATACGGTTTCAAGTAATCATTTCTGTTTAGGTTAAGTTACTTAGCTTAATGCCATATCAACTCTTGATGGTTATCTATAACCAAATTCTGTTTATACATAAATATACATTGTATACATAGGATTTTTAATTGAATAGCTTGAAGGTAATTTTTTTTAATAAGTTAAAACTCATTTGTTTGCACAAAGTTAAATGGCTTCAAGTATCTGTATTTTTTGTTTGCACACAGTTAAATAGTGTCAAGTATTGCTATTCAACCCCAATAATTCTATTTAATATTAAAAATAATCCCTATTAAAAGATTAAACAGTTCTATTTGATTCATAAATGGGACCCTAACAGGTACTACCATTCTAAGTCAGAGTGAACGTGTGAGTAATGGTAAACTAACTCCAAGACTGGAGCCTCAACATCAGATATAATTTAATGTCATATCCAGGACATTTCTATTTAATGACAGTCATTTGCTTGCACACTGTTATAGGGTTTCAAAATACCTGGTAAACAATTATAGCTTCAAGTAACTATTCTTAATACAAATAATATCCAGTTATATGGTATCAAGTATTCCTATTGAATCTGAATAATTTTTAAATAGATCTATTTGACCCATAGATGGGACCCTAACAGGTTCTATGATTCCTAGTTGCAAGGACCTTTTTAAACAGATTTATTTGATCCATATATGGGACCTTAACAGGTTCTACGATTCCTACTTGAAAGGACCTTTTTAAACAGCTCTATTTGACCCGTAGATGGAACCCTAACAGGTAATTCCAGTCTAGGCTAATGGAAGAAATGGAAACGAAGGTGTACACCACTTTCCAGAGCAGGAACCTCTCCATCAGATGTACAGGGTGGAACGATAAAATTGTCACCCTAGAAAAGACGACATGATTCCATTTCCGTTTAATGAAAACCTGTTTTCTTTTTTTGTTGCAGACCATCTACTAGTTGGCCTGTTGTGTACAAATCCCAAGAGCAATAGGAAGCCTTCTATCATGTCTGAAAGTGACACAATGTTCAACGAGCGAGATCAGAGACGTGCCACTGTACAACTCATGCTCTCTACCGATACAAGTTATGACAACAGGACCATTGCCAGCACCCTCAAAATGCAAATCTGGATTGCCACGAATAACAGGGACGTGCGCAGGGTGATGAAAACAAAGTTTCCGGCTACAGTTATGGTCTTTGGTATGGTTTCAAGTGAGGGCCACATCATGACACCTCACATCTTCGAAGTTGATTTGAAAGTCAACACCAAAGTGTACCTGGATGTGCTGAAGAGTGTGGTGATTCTCTGGTGCAATCAAGTGGCCGGTAGCAGACCCTGGTTATGGCAGCAGGACTTGGCACTGGCCCACAAGTCCAAGGAGACGCAGGCTTGACTTCAGAAAGAGTGCTACGACTTTGTACCCTTCTCTCCCCCGACCTGAACCTGCTGGACTACTTCGTTTGGTCATACATAACCAACATGACCTACTACAACACCAAAGCCAGCCTGATCACTGCCATCTACCAAGTATTTACCAAGCTCCCACCAGCGCTTGTGGAAAAGGCATGCTCCCAGTTCCGGATCTGTATTGAGGCGGTGATTGAGGCTGAAGGCGGCGACATTGAATAGATATCAGCTTTACTACATAATCAAGTTACCTGAATTGATTTTTTCAATAAAATTTTCAAATACAGCTGTTGTGTTCTTTTCTTTTTAGATGACAATTTTATCGTTCCACCCTGTAATTTAGTGACATACCCAGGACACCCCCATTTTAGAAGTGGGGAGGTCTTACATCTCTGCAAATGGTTCTCATACTCCCTATATGCACTTAGGCCTTCCCTGTTCCAAGCTAGTAAGAAGGAAACCATTTAATCTCAACAGTCATATAGCTGGGGTTCAATCCCAGGTCAAGTCATACCAAAAACTAAAAAAAAACACTTGCTTAACACTCAGCATGATAAGGTATCGCTCAAGAGTAAGTGAAACAGTTCAGCAAAAGTAGTAGCGCCCTCCACT
Source organism: Sepioteuthis lessoniana (assembly GCA_963585895.1). Classification (NCBI taxonomy): domain Eukaryota; kingdom Metazoa; phylum Mollusca; class Cephalopoda; order Myopsida; family Loliginidae; genus Sepioteuthis; species Sepioteuthis lessoniana. The sequence continues at coordinate 57,344 of CAUZXS010000978.1, forward strand.
ACACTTAGGTGTAGTAGCTATTGAAAAGGGAGCATTCAGGTTGTCCTTAACTATGGTCGGTCGGCCAACTTAATTGACTTACTTACATTAACATTATTTAGGCAGTTGTTTCTAAAGAGTGTTTTGGCATAGTGATATTATATCTAGTATTCTTATTTAAAACAAATAATTTGCACACAGTTGTATGGTCTCAAGTATTCCTATCTAATACTAATAATTATATGATTTCAAGTCATCATTTCTATTTAATAAGAGTCATTTGTTTACATTCTGTTATTAAGAAACTAATAATTATCCTTAGTAAACAATTATAGCTTCAAGTAACTGTTTTTGATACAAATAATTTACAGTTATATGGCATCAAGTATATAGAATTCCAATAGTTTTAAACAGGTCTACTAGACCCAAAAAGGGAAAAACTAATGTTGGATATTGACTTGAAGATTCTTTTGACATGCCCCATATACTGTGTGGGTGGCAGAAAAGGAAATGCACCAGTTACCTAAGATAAACAGGATGCAGACACCCCAGAAGAAATGCAGCATGAATTGCATGCGTGGCATGCTAGAAAGAAGTGTGATCATATGCATTGTGTGGGTGGCATGCAAGAAGGAAGTGTGATCATATGCATTGTGTGGGTGACATGCAAAAAGGAGGTGTGTCAATGTGAAACGTATAAGTAGTGGGTTGGAGGAGATATAACAACAAAAATTTGTGTGGGCATTCGGAATATCATATAACCAGGAACATTTTCAACCCAAGAAAAGGAAGAAAAGAAGAGAAATTTCACAGAAAATTTGTATCATCCACTCTTCTGTATGTGCAAACTCCGCTATCTTCGACTCTCTCACTCTATCCATACATATATACATACATACATACATTTCGGGTAATAAATGGAAAAGAAAAGAAGCAGATTAGATTTTTAAACATCAGCATTGTTGCCTTTCTTTGCAATACAAAACTAACAGGTACTATCACATCAGGACAGAGTGAACCTGGGTGTAATAGCAATGACAGGATAACTTCACACTCCCCAAATCTGGAGCCTTACCATCAGATACACTTTAATGACATATCCAGGATACATGCCGAGAGAGTACTACGCATCTGGAAGGGATACACTCAGTTGTGTTTAGTTTGGCTTGGTTTTATGGCATATCAACCATTGTAGGTTATTTAATGCCAAATCCTCTTTATATATATATATATATACACACATTAAATATACAGAAATTGGTTTGGTTGAGTTTTATGGCACATCAACCATTGTGGTGGCCTAATGACTAGAGTGTTCACCAATAGTCCAGGAGACCAGGGTTCAATCCCAGGTCGAGTCATACCAAAGACTCAAAAAATGGTATTTCATGCTGCCTTGCTTAACACTCAGCATTATAAGGTATGGATCTAGGGTAAAGTGGAGCAATCCAAGGAAAGGATAGCACCCTTCCCTACACCTTGGTGTAGTAGCTATTGAAAAGGAGCCTTCGGGTTACCCTTGACTTACTTTATATATATATATATATATATATATATATATATATATATATATAGGATTTGAAGTATGTGTAGTTAGGCAGCAGTCATTCATTTAAGCATGTTTCATTAAATAATAAAGACAAATTTTTTCTGTATAATTTATTTAAGATCCTTTCAAGTTTTCTCATAAGTGTCTTAGTTTCAGGTTGGAATTGGTAGATGAATTTCCCCAAATTGTTCGGAGCGCTTTTGGACTGTTCATAGGCCATCATCAGGAGTTGCTTGCTTGTGTAAGGTGTGTTTATTTTTTGAAATATGGGAATGCAGAGTTGGATAAAACAGGGTAACTGATGTATTTAAAAAAGGGTACACTATCAACAGAAATAGAATACTATAGGAATACAGGATAAAAAAAATATATATATATAGGATTTGTAAACACATTTTGTAGATAACATTCATTAACGAACCGGAACTCTTTTTTCGTAAACAACAGTCAGTTGTTGGTAAACATAGTTTATTCTATTTGGACACTATCAGGTGCTACCACTCCAGGTCAGGGTGGACTTGGGAGCAATGGCAATGAAGGTGTACTCTACATTCCCCAAATATCTAAAGCTAGAGCCCTTGATGTCTGATGATTTAACGTTATATCTAGAACACTTGTTGGGAGAGTCTTATCCCACTGTAGAGAAGCAGTCACTGTATTCTACAGCCCCAGCCAACTGGGCTGGATACAGTCAGTTTATTCAAAGCCCTATGAATAGTACAGGTAATATGGCAAAGTATAGCTAGCAATATTAATTTCTCATCTCAGAAGTTCTGACAATCATAATATCCAACACACTTGAAATTCTTATTTCCAAAACTGATGAAGAGTTAGTACCATTTTCTTTTAACCTTTTTTTTTATTTTATTCAAGAATTGAATTTTGCAGCAAGAAATTTTGACCAGGCAAAATGAACAGTAGTAGCATCCATTATTTGCTGCAAATGGAATCAATGACAAACAAAGAATAGACTCATTATCTATAGTCATGCTGATGGAAAACCCTGGCAAGTGAATGCACAAAACTTTTTACCTTTTTTATTCTCTCTCCAGTCTTCCTAATTACATTCAAGATGAAACACGTCCTTTCTAAAGCGATTTACAAGAATCCAAACAACTTAGTTCTTTTTTTTTTCTCCTTCTTGGTTCATTTCTTTTGTTTCCCATTTTGGCCTCAAGGAAGAGACGAATATGACCCACAACAGAAATACAAGTTCCAAAATTCTGCAGTAATACTCCCTTTCCTTTTGTTTTTTTAAAACTGTAACTATATTTTACATGACAGTCTCCTTTTTCCGCATTACAATTTTGTTTCGTTCCTAATGACTGTAAACTGGCTTCAACAAGAAATTACTCATTACTATGTTCATTGATACATTATATAAAAATAGTGTTCAATGTCAAAATTTTAAAATGTATCATTATTTATGATTATCATAAGAAATTATATTAAGTAAAATTAAAGCTGATATTCAAGGAGATAAATGATATAAGAATTTAAAAGACAAAAACATTTTGAAAAAAAAATACAGAAAAATGAGAAGGTAATTAAAACAGAACAGAACATTGGCCTAGTGGTTAGGGTATTTGCCAATGGCCCGGTAGACCGGGGTTCAATCTCAGGTTGAGTCATACCAAAGATTCGAAAAATGGTATTTCATGCTACCTTGCTTAACACTCAGCATTATAAGGTACGAATCAAGGGTAAAGTGGAGCAATCCAGGGAAAGGAGTAGCACTTTGGTGTTGTAGCTATTGAAAAAGGAACATTCGAGTCTCCTTCAGCTGTGGTCACCAACTTTACTTACATAAGTATATGTAAACTGAAAGTCAAGAATATAAAGATTAACAATTACATAATTAAGAATTTAGGAACATCAGAGTTAGGCACAGGAGTAGGGAACTTGTAGCATTCAGGCCATATGCAGCCTATTAAACCATCAAGTGTGGCCTTCCATGGAATTGATCAAAGAAAAATTTAAATTATGCAACTCATTCTAGAACACAATATCCCAATACAGGAAGATTGGAGTCACATGCTACCTAGGTTTGAATTCAGAATTTTTCCTTCTTCTAGACTAGTAGCCCAACCAAGGTTGAAGAATCCACTTTAGCCTACAATTTACCAATGGTTGGAGGGGGAAGACATTGATTCATACCTTTCCTAAGAGCATTAACGAAAATAAAAATGCAAATGGCCTTATCCAGAATATGAATGCTGTTCATCATGTTTGTTTCCTATGACAAGAACGATATTGTTGTTGGTTTGGTCAAGTTACTTCATCAATTTTCATCAGTTATTTAATGTCAAATCTATCTTTGTAAAAGAACAGCAATGATACTATTTAACTTGTAGCCAGGGAAATAAGGGAGTTCATGCCTTTCTCCAGAGTAATGAACATAATAGCAAGATGGAAGTTCAAACTCACTATCATGTCACTGTCCAGCACATTAGCCACTAAACCACTTACTGCTGTAAGAAGACAATAAATGTCTCCTTTAGAAAATGGAGGTACCTATTTGATAGTTTAGGGACTGTCACATGACAGTCCCAGAAAGCCTTTCTTATTCTCTTTGGCTTTTGTTCTTTGCACAGTAAAGACTTCTATAGTTGAAGTCTTCAACCTGGACAGATTGTACAGTAAAAGCCAACACAGTTATGACCATTTTACTATCCATCAATTTCAACTAAACCTTTTTTCCTTTTTGTACCCTTTCTTACATTGGGTGGAGTCCCTGTGATGTAATAGATAAATTGCTGAACTGCAGCCTTGAAATAAACAAGTGTGAACCTCTGTCATGGTAAAATGTTCACTTTTGGACTAATACTGTTGAGAAAGGTATGACCACCACCTTATCCTCACAGCTATGGGTTAAATAGTACCATTGCTGTTCTTCTACAAGGATGGATTTGGCATTAAATAACCCATGAATGTTGATATATCATTAAACTAAATGAAACCAAAACTTTTTACATACTGCTTCTTCATAGAACAATATACACATATTTTATTTATTGATAATGAATATGTAAATATTCATATTTACCAACCCCTCTGCTAAGGGCAGGATATGACACAAGGTCAATTTTTAAGCGGAGTTTAACAGGTTTGAATTCTCAAAGTTTTCCTTCTCCTAGACTAGTTGCCTCACCAAGGCTGAAGAACCCAATCTGCCCTACTATTTACCCATAGCTGGAGGGAGAAGAATTGAATTCATACCTTTCCCAAAGGTATTAATGCTATCAGTCTCGTCCAGGATTTGAACTCGTGTCGCCATGTCCATTTCCTACGACGATAACCATTACACCATGAATATGTAAATATTGATCATAATTTATTGAGAATATCCTTGCTATTCTTCTATAAGGATGGCTTTGGCATTAAATAATCCATAAATTTTGATATACCATTAAACTAAATGAAACCAAACCTTTTCACCTACTTTTTCTTCATAGAACAATATAAACATATTTTATCTATTGGAACATGTTCATGTATTCTTTTTAATATAACTTGTACATATATTATATATAAATTTTTCTGTATGTGTAAATGAGATTATCTTGTTTTTCCTTTCGCTTAATCAGTGTTAGTATATCACAGATATATTAATGTTAATATTAGTTCTTGGTGAGTGAGGACATGACTAAATATCTTCCCTACCTCAAAGTAACCACTATCAAAGAAATTTAGACAGATACTATCTTGGTTCATTTTAATAATGTCTGAGTAAATTACTTATGACACATGTTATATAGTTATTTACACGTTCATTCAGCATCACGACGACACCATAATGAAGACGCAAGAAGAATTAAGACGCAGGAAGGAAGACACAAGAAGACATCTTTAGAAAAATATTCACCTCTCACTTTATTGCAAGGGTTCGAAAAGTTAGCATGTGAGAGGATGCTGGAGACCGAACATAAACTTCATATTTTGACCCCACTGTTATGACCGTCACGTTGTGTCTTTATTGTTCTGATGTTGGGGTCTACTCCATCGGGGCTTTCCGAGGGCCCCCTCAGTCTGGTGTGGCCTTCCCTACCACATCTCGCCTCTAACCCTCTGGGAGTCTGCTGACAACTGCTTCGGGGGTTTTCTGAGTACCCCCTCAGTCGGGTGTGGCCTTCCCTACAGCATCTCGTCTCTAGTGTCTGGAATTCTGCTGGCAACTGCTCTGGGACCCAAACTCAACTGAGTTAAATAATAACTCAACGCCCACACGATCGCCTACTGGATCTTTGAAATCGAATGTTTAATCGTCATCAAGCGGAAATAACTGTCATGCAGTTCAGAGGTTGCTCTCTTCTGGTGCATGACTGTAATGGCAGAATGGGACCTTCACCTTTTCCCATATCATAAGCCTTAATCCGCCCACGCAATCTCTTTCGATTACTGGCCGTTGGAATGTGTCACTTCCTTCCGGTGTATTACCTTGGAATAGTATTTTTGGGCCAGGGCGAGGGGTCAAAATATAACAACACATACCTAGTGCATTTCATTTTTCATTTGAAAATAATCTTTGGGAAAAGAAAACATTACATGATAATATTGCCCAGAAGATGGTTTAAAAAACCATAACATTATATGTTGGTACATTCATTATTACTATAAAAAATGAATACATCCACTAAATATCTTGGTTTTTTTTCACATTATATATAAAATATGAAAAAAAAATATTCAGAGGGTGTATTCTTTATATGAAATTTACCAATGTTTCAGTTTTTACAACCATCTTCAGGGCAGTGTTTGGTTTCTTTAGTTTAATGGCATATCAACCTTCATGGGTTATTTAATACCAAAGCCAACCTTCAAGAAGAACAGTCGTGGTACTATTTATCCCACAGCTGGAGAGAATAAACGGTTAAAGCAATATCATTTATATTTGATGTTTCATCTGAAAAATAATTTTCAAATGAAAACAACATTAATAGTATTCTATTTCAAATGAGACGGACATCATTTTTTGTGCATGAAATTTAGTTTTAAACTTTTTTTAAGATTTAGGAATTTTAGATTTTTTTTAAATTCCTCAAAATAACGTCTTTGTATGTAATTCAAAATTTTTTTTAATGAGTAAAATTTAAAAATAACATCTTTTCTTTGTAGTTTAGAATTCATAACAAAAGACTGAAGGTAAGTATAATTTAGTATGAATAAATACTAATCAGAATAAGGGATATTGAAACTATTTAGAACTAATTCAACTGAATAATTTAAAAGAACCTGGTCTTTGTTTGAAAGAATTATAAGAAATAATGCTAGATTTAACAATCCTTCTGTGTTTAATTATTTTAGTGAATATTTTGGAATCTTTAGAATTAAAACTACGTTTGGTTTCTATACGAGTTGGCAATAAGAAGCACTGATTACAGTTGCACTTTTTCTAAGTAAATCAATAGTGATGGATCTTTTCATGTCCCAGAACACTGTCAGCATGACCTTCTTTATTGATCGCTGCACCCAGAACTTTTTCTTCACAGGAAAGTCAATGTGTTTCCACTCCATTGACTGTCTTTTCAACTCAGCTTCTTAGTGGCAAACTCAAGTTTAGACCATTTGTAAACATTTTTTTTTAATAAAATATGTTTCTTAGTACACATCACACATTCTTCAGTGAAATTTATATGGTTTGCACTTTTCAGCCAGCAAAAATTTGATGACAGACCGCTGTTCAAGCTTGGAACATTCCGTTTGATTTTTCACCATTTTGAATAGCCTCAAAACAAATATCTTTGCAAGATTAAAATAATTTTGATGATAAACCAATTCCAAACAATGCTGAGTTTACATTTACGGAAGAAAATTCTATTAAAGAAATAGAAAAAAAATCATTTTGCTTTTTCAAAAATTCCCTTAATTAATAACCCTTGAATATATATATATATATATATATATATTATAAGAGTGTTGGTTGTCACTAAATCACTTTGTGGGTATGGGTCGAACCAAGTGCAATATAATATGGACAGTGCTCAATATCTAGGATAGAGCTATTATATAATAAAAAGTAAAGTTGGCGACCATAGTCAAGGGTGATCCGAAGGTTCCTTTTTCGATAGCTACTACACCAAGATGTAGGGAAGGGCGCTACTCTTTTCCCTGGATTACTCCACTTACCCTTGATCCGTACCTTATAATGCTGAGTGTTAAGCAAGGAGGCATCAAGTACCATTTTTTGAGTCTTTGGTATGAGTCGACCTGGGATTGAACCGGGCCATTGGCGAACACTCTAACCGCGAGGCCGACATCTGGGATTATATAATAATAATAATAATAATATATATATCAAATATATATTTATTTATTACTATATATAAGTAGTTTCACACACAAGATATATAAACACAAAACTATCATATTATGTGTGAGAAATTAAAATGATTCTAGGCAGAGATCCTATATTAAAATTAAAACTATATATGGAGGAAAAACTAGCTATAGCTTCCTACAATAATCCTAATTAATTACTCAACCAAAAGTCAGAGATACTTAATATTTGTAGGCATAAAAAAAACTTGGTTAATTGGTAGGTAAAATATGATTTTTTTTTTAATATGCTAATTTTTTTATTTTTTCTAGTGGCCAATTAATCAATAAAATGTAGTTTGGTCCCACTTTCTTTAGTCAGAATTGTTCTGATGATCCAGTTAGATGAAACCTAGGTAGATTACTTCTGGTTCAGTAGGTGTGTGTGTGTGTATATACACGTACATGCTATCTTTGATCATTATATTCAGCCCTCAGCATTTCTTACCAAAAATACATACTACATCCTTTCTGCTTGTATGTATCTATCCAGGTAGATCAATATGTCGAGAGCACAGTCATATAATGTTGGTACAGTAGTCTAGAAATTGCTGTTTTATTAAAAACTGTTGAGGATAAGACACAGTGAAAGCTATAGGAGTAGATTTGAGAGTATAGAATCACTCTAAACTCACTAGAAATCTAACAAAACAAAAAATAAAACTTTTGCTGTCTGATGTGACTTGAAGCATTTCATTGCAATTATAAATTCACTGAGTACTCACCTAACTTGAAAAAAAGAAATATCAAACCTACAAAAAAATACGAATAATAAAACAGTTACTATTTTCCAGAAAAAGCAAAATACTCTCACAACGTTTGACCTTTTGATTTAAAAAAGGAAAAAATATATCACTTCAAGCTTTTGACAGTTTTGAATTCATTTTGCTTTGTTGGATTTGGTTGGGGTTTATGGCATATCAACCATTGTAGGTTATTTAATGCCAAATCCTTTTTATACATATATATTAAATATATAGGATTTGGTTTGGTTGACTTTTATGGCATATCAACCATTGTAGATTATTTAATGCCAAATCCTTTTTATACATATATATTAAATATATAGGATTTGGTTTGGTTGGGTTAAATATATGATTTGTAAACACATTTTGTAGATAAGATTTTTAAACAAGCCTGAACTCATTTTTTTTCACAGTTAAATGGTTTCATTTATTTCTAATATCATCATTTGTTTGCATACAAGAATTGCTATGTATCACTAACCATTTGATTAAATATCAGTCCTTTGTTTGCACACAGCTATATGATCAAACAGTTCTATTTCAAACAACTCAGTTTAGCATAAGTAAACTGTTTTTTTGTTTACACAAAGTCAAATGTAAAAATAGTTCTATTTCAAATAATTCAGTTTAGCATAAGTAAAAGTGAAGTTGGTGACTGTAGTCGAGGGCGACCAGAAGGCTCCCTTTTCAATAGCTACTACACCGAGAGGTAGGGGAGGGCGCTACTTCTTTCCCTGGATTGCTTTACTTTACCCTTCATATGTATCTTATATTGCTGAGTGTTAAGCAAGGAGGTATCAAGTACCATTTTAAAAGTCTTTCATATGACGCAACCTGGGATTGAACCCAGGTCTCCCAGACCATTGGCGAACAAAATGTCAAACAGTTCTATTTGACCGATAGATAGGGCCCTATTACATGCTACCACTCCAGGCCAGAGAGAACCTGGGAGCAATGGCAATAAAAGGGTACTCTGCATTCCCCTAAGCTCTGGCATTATTCAAGCCTCACCATCAGATTGTTTAGCATCATATCCAGGACACTCATTGGGAGAGTCTTACCCCTCTGCAGAGATACAGTCGGCGTATTCTGCAGCCCCAGCTAGCTGGGCCAAATTTTGAAATAAATTTAAACATGGTTTCCCTAAATTTCAAGAAAGTTATAAACCTATTACATGTTTTTAAGAAAACTACCAACTAGTTATGGAATGTATCTTCAATTAGAATTTTATTTCTTTTTGTTTATTTTTTAATTATGATAACTAACACAAGAGGCTTTGAGTTTACTCGGAATTTAGAAGGGAGATAACTAAAAAAACAACAGGTTAGCAATCTGAGGTCTGGGTTCTCACTAAACAAAGTTTACCAAGTTCTAAGTTATCTGGAACAAACTAATCAATGAACAGGAAAATAAGCATCATATCTGATTAATTATTTTTTAAGACATATCCCATACACAAGTTTTGTTGTGGGGGTGCTTCCAATATAGTGAGTCTTTGGCACAAATAACTAAGAAGAGCCCATCCCTCTTCAGGTCTACAATAGGTTTGAATTCAGAGTTTTCCTTCTCCAAGATTGGTTGCAATACAAAAAGCATGGTCTACCCTACCCATGGTGTAATGGTTATCGTCGCAGGATATGGACATGGCGACATGAGTTCAAATCCTGAACCTGACTGATTGCATTTCACATAACACTAATACCCTTGGGAAAGGTATGAATCCAAATATTCTCCCTCCAGCTATGGGTAAATAGTAGGGCAGACTGGGTTCTTCAGCCTTGGTGAGGCAACTAGTCTAGGAGAAGGGAAACTTTGAGAATTCAAACCTGTTAAACTCCGCTTAAAAAAAAATTGACCTTGTGTCATATCCTGCCCGAGTTGGTAAATATGGTCTACCCTACTATCTGCACTAAGCTGGAGAGGGAATAGTTGGATGAATACTTTTCCAAAGCTATGTCAAATAGAAAGTCTTGTTCAGAATTTGAAGTCTGGTATCCAAGTCGAATTCCTATGACAGTTACTATTATGCAATGAACATTTCTGTCTGATTATTTCTTACAGGCTGCGGTTGTGTCGATACTGCTATATGGATGCATTATTTGGACGCTGACTAAACAGTTGGAGAAGAAGCTAGACGGCAATTATACAAGAATGTTGCGAGCAATATTGAACAAGTCCTGGCAGCAACACCCCACAAGGCGCCAACTATACGGTCACCTACTACCTATCACGAAAACTATACAAGCTAGATGAACCAGACATGCCAGACACTGCTGGAGAAGCAAGGACGAGATCATAAGTGATGAACTCCTGTGGACCCCCACATATGGCCAATCAATAGCAGGACGACCAGCATGAACATTCATACAGCAGCTATGTGATGATACGGGATATAACTCTGAAGACCTGCCAGAGGCGATGAATGATAGGGAGACGTGGAGAGAGAGGGTCTGGGATATCCGTGCTGGCCGCATGACATGATGATGATAATGATTATGGCTATGGACACTTTGATTGTTTGTTTTTTTTTTTAATCTCTACCATGATCCAACTATTACCTAAATTTCTTATAAAATTTTTCCTTAAGAGTTTTTACAACACTTATCTAGTACACACACACACATATCTCATCATGATGATCATCAAAGTATGCTGGTAGCCTGGATTCCCTCAATTCTCTTACCATCCATTCCTATTGGCTATCACACTAGCTGTCCAATAGAAAGCATCCAGTATCTGCCCAGAGCTTATAAATATAAGTTTTTGCTGGTTGGCCAACACTAGTATGTCCATGTGTAGGAGTCCATAGGAGATTGTGGCTCCTGAGTTCATCTTAACTCCTTGAAACAGTGCCCAGTACATCTTGGTTGTCTTAGATTATTTGTGAAATGGGTCTAAGAAGGCTTAGGTTTGTTTAGTTAAAGGCATATCAACATTTGTAGGTTATTTAATACCAAAACCAGTCTTGGAGAAGATCAGTAGTGGTACTATTCAACACATAGCTGGGATGATAAGAGGGTTCATACCTTTCCCAAGGGTATTAGTACAAAAGTGAATGGAATAGTGCAACTGGAGTTCAAATTTGTTTACTTTTACAGTCAGGCACTATAGCTATGACGCCATGGAGATGCTCCCCAAAATGATAGGTAAGTGGCCGTACAGCAGCTATTTTGTGGGGTGCTGCTTCCAGGATTTGTCCAAAACAGCACACACTATCTTTGTGTAGTTCCTATCAAGTTTTTTCTTGGGTCATTTTATTAAAGTCCAAGGGGTGCAACCATACAGTAGTACTAACATGGCTAGAGCCAGAAAAAATTCCTGTTTTATTTCATCAGAGAGATCCAGTTGTAATGAATCTCTAAGACATAAAAGATGAAAGACAAGATAAAAATCCACAACTTATAGTTTCCCCAATTATGATGTTCAGGTGGAATACCAACTCAATTAAATAACAAGAAACTCAGAATTTTGTATTTTATGGTGATATTCCTCTGCATTTTGGTTAATGCAAATATTTTACAAATTAATGACACTTTTAGCATTAAAGTTTAATCAGATAAATAGATCTAAGTTTAGATAGATAGATAGATAGATAGATAGAGAGATGTTTGAATAGCATTGAGATAGATCTAAGTTTGAATTGCATTGAGATAGATAGATAGATAGATAGATCTAAGTTTGGATAGCATTGAGATAGATAGATAGATAGATAGATAGATAGATAGATTGGGTAAGTTTGAATAACATAGACACAGATAGATCTAAATCTGAATAGCATAGATATAGATAGATAAGATTAAGTTTAAATAGCATATAGATAGATCTAAATCTGAATGGCATAGATAGATAGATAGATAGATCAAAGTTTGAATAGTCAAGACAGAGTCAACAACACTTGGTGACTCAATTTCTTGCCAATGCAATCATCAGACTATATATTAATTTATACAGACAAATTTCAAAATCTCAACACTCAGCAGAGAAAGCATCTCAGACAAAAAAGCATTTCACAGGATTTTAAGAAAAAAAATTACATCTTAATTATACCCTTGAAAATGACCAATATTGGAGAAAACCGATTGAAGAGAATTTTTATATGAAACTGAATCAAACTTAAGAAATCTTTCGAGATAATTAGTATAAAAAAAAAAATCAATAAAACTTGTTAAAAGGAACCTTGCCAGTGTTTTTTTGATAAAACAAGCTTAAAAGAATATATATATATCCCCACACATACAACTAAAAAAAATTAAAATCTCACCTTTAAATCATAGTTTAATTACCAGATATTTCCTGTATCAACTATTGAATGGGTAACACAATCATCTAACACACACACACAAAAAGAATTTTTGTAAAACTTTTATCCCCTCATCATCAGACTATTACCGAAATTTATTTTGAAGACACTTTAAGATAGTTTCTTATCGTGGCAACAAATTTTGTAGCTGATTTATTTTATAAAGATCAAACCATGACCTACTGTGACTTATTACCCATTGCATATGTCAGGAAGTTCTCAGCCAAACCAAAAATAGGAATGACACTTTCTTCTTTAAACTAAAAAAACAAAAGTATAGCAATTTTTTTTTTATTTAATTTTTTTCAAGTAGTAAAAGAACTTAAAAAACAATGTACCAAGTGTAGTCAACTTCTGGCAGAATATGTAGAATAAGAAACATTTCATGGTTCGACTTAATTCCATTCTAAGTTAGGTTGAGAATCTTTCTATACTCATTCATATATCATATCATTATTTGAGAATTTGGGTGATCAAAAATAACTCTACCATTTATTTGCAAATTGGACTGGAATATATATGCTTTATCTTCTAAGAGCATTTTAATCATATTGCTGTTATAAAAAAAAATCCCACTATGATGTGCTGTTATTGCTGGGTCACAATTATACAAACACACCAACGAGAATTTTTGTAATATATAGATGTTGAGCATTCAGTATTCTTTTCCTTCAATTGAGATGCGTCTCTCCCGAGTCATTTCAATCAGGAGGAAAACAGCTATTATTGCTGTTATCATTGTTATGGAAATTAACTCTTCGATTTTTTTTTTATTGCCATCTTCAGCTCCCTTCACTGCCTCCCCAGTTGTTTACACGACAAACTAGAAATTTCTGATTCTCTATTAAAAAGGGTTAACGGCTCTCTGAGCTTTCAGAGTCATTATTGGTCGTTGCTCGGGGTGAATGTCAACAAGCAGGGAACGTTCTCCGACACTGAATCAGGCAGCGGGTATTGTTATGGAAACAATGGGTGTCATAGATAGCTGGGGATACCTTTACCCACGGACACAGCTGGCCCTAGCAGCTGAACATCCCAAGCTGGTCAGTTAAGAGGGCACTTTCAAAAAAGAAAGGAGACAAAAATTGGGGGAAAGTTATGAAAATAAATAGAAAGAAAGAGTCTCTCTCTCTCTCTCTCAAACACTAGTCTCTTGCTCAGCAGTGTACTGGTCATGAAAAAAATGGCTGCTTCTGATTGGTTATTAATTATCTAGTTTCAGCCTCCTCCTCCTCTCCCCTCCTCCACTTCATGTCTGGTTATTTGAAAGTTTTGACATTTAGGTGAAGGAGAAGAGTAAAAATTTATGCCAATGAGATGGCAGGGGTGATTTGTTTATTTGGGTTGTTATACTCATCTTTTGTGTTTTGCAGAGTTCATGACATTTGGATATATATATATATATATATATATACACACACACACACACATGTATAGACACATACCTACATCCTCTTTTTCTTGACTTTTTCACTAAACATCTAAAAGCCTTATTTTATATGGCTTTTCTCAAAATATTTTGACTCATGGCCTCATTGATAAATGTTAGTATCCTGCTGCGAAACCACACATATACAATCACTCAGACACTCACACATACACATGGTAATGTGCACACAGTTCTACTCACATTCACATATACATACATGCATTTTCATTTGCATACACACAGTCACTACACATGAATTGTGTCCCATCCCTCTGTCCATGTACCAAACTAAGCCAAGTATGGTGAATGACCTAGAAAGAAGATTGAAATCTTCTTAGTGTGTTGTCCTGTGATTGATTTGTAGTGGGAAGGTTTGGTTTGGTTTCTTTGTAAATAACCTTTGTAGGTTATTTAATACCAAACCCCCTCCTTCAATAAGAACAGTAGTTGTACTATTTAACCCATAGCTGGGAGGATAAGGGGGTTCATACCTTTCCCAAGGATAATTTGTCCGAAAGTGAACGTAATAGCATGACTGGAGTTTGAACTCGCTTTCTATGATTCCGCAGTCCATCGCTTTAACCATTACACCACGAGGACACCCCCGTAGCGGGAAGTAAATGATACAATCTCTTCTAAACATTTGTAAAAACTTTATTGGAAAAGACTGTTTGGGTTTCATTGTGTGGATCTTCGGGCCAATTGTTTAAAGGGTTTGGTTTGATTTTAAGGCATATCAATCATTGTTGGTTATTTCATGCCAAATCCTGTTTTTACATGTTTTAAATACATGATTTATAAATACACAGTTAAATCATCAAACACTTCTATTTCTAACAATTCCATTTAGCATAAGTCAACAAAGTTAAATAGTTCCAAGTATTGCTATGTATCACTACCAATTGAATTAAACATCAGTCATTTGTTTACACACAGTTAAATGATCAAACAGTTCTATTTCAAAACAATTCAGTTTAGCATAAATCAAAGTTAAATAGTTCCAAGTATTGGTATGTATCCGTAACAATTTAATTAAACATCAGTCATTTGTAAGTTAAATGATTAAACAGTTCAATTTCAAGCAATTCAATTTGGCAGAAGTCATTTGTTAGCTATCAGTTTAAATTTCAAACAGTTCTGTTTGATCCATAGATAGGACCCTGTCACAGGCTACCACTCCAGGCCAGAATAGACCTGGGAGCGATGGCAATGAAAGGGTACTCTGCATTTGCCAAAGCTCCTCACCATCAGATTGTTTAATGTCATATCCAGAAGATTCGTTAGCGTAGGGGTTCTTACTCCTCTGCGGAGATGCAGTTGGTGTACTCTACATCTCTAGTCAACTGGGCTGAACAATGGGAGTTCAAATTCCAGTTGGACTATTATGCTCACTTTCAGATAAAACAGAATCACTGCTGTTCTTCTACAAGGATGGGTTCGTCATTAAATAACCCACAAATCAAACAAAAACATTAATGAAAGTGGCTCAACATCTATTTTTTAACAAGGAACATTTTACAACGTATATGTAAAATAGGTAAGTACTGCTAGTTTGGCTCCTTTGAATACAAATAATTATCCAAAACATTAACCAAAATGACGGTACATTTTTACATTTTTATCAGAACGTAAAAACAAGAGAATAAAATCTTGGTATCATTGTATATAATTCAGAATGTCTTTAAAAGGAAGAAGAAAGAAAGAATCCAATTCAGTTCATAATTAAAGCAAGATCAGATACATACAGATTACTGGTGACACAGTAATCTGTCACGCTCTGGTTTTGACGTTTGCAGTCATATAAAGAGTGGATCAATAACCTTCTTCAAATATCTGTTTTAGTTGTTAACCTTCTGTGGATCTCAAACTGAACTATTTATTCAACTGCAGTCATCATTTCAATCCCTGCGCTAAGTCGAGCATAAAAAGTTACATACTCTGATTCGGTAGAAAAGAAATACAAATGTCTTCTTGAGAATGAATGAACTTATATCAGATATCGTTTAAACATGAAAAGCAGAATCAGAACAATCAACCACCATGGTTTGAATAAAAAGGTCTGCTTCTAACTTCCCAGAAATTAACTATGACAAATATCAGATCGATTGATTTTAATGGCATATCAACCTACCTAGAGTTATTTTATGCCGAGAGGTTAATGAATCACACAATTGTACATTTATAATAACATTTGTTGTGTAGTTATTTCTTAAGAGATTTTTGCTAAGGGTTATGATATTAAACATTCTTATATAATACAAATAATTTGCACACAGTTATATGGTTTCAGGTATTCCTATCTAATGCTAATAATAATATGATTTCAAGTAATTATTTCTTTGTAATAACAGACATCTGTTTGTAAACAATTAAGGGGTTTCAAGTAACTGATAATAATCTTTAGTAAATAATTATAGCTTCAAGTAACTATTCTTAATACAAATGATTTACAGTTATAAGGATTCAAGTAATCCTGTTGAATACAAATAATTTTTAAACAGATTTATTTGACTTCTAGATAAGAACCTAACAGGTTCTACCAGTTTGGGTCAAAGCGGATCTGGGAGTAATAGCAATGAAGAGTGACTCCCCACTCCCCAGATCTCCTGAACTGGGGCTTCATCATTAGATAGAGTTCAGTGTCATACCCTGGACGTCAATTTTGGGGAGGAATGGTTTAACCCCTCAACAATCAGTGTCTTCTAAACCTCCAATTTGGTTTGGTTTGGTTTTATGGCATATCAACATGTCTAGCTTATTTAATGCCAAATCCTATTGATATATACATATTAAATATATATATGATTTGTAAACACATTTTGTTGATAACGTTTTTAAATGAGCCTGAGCTCATTTTTTGCTCATCGTTAAATGGTTCTATGTAGTGCTATCACTAACAATTCATTTAAACATTAGTCATTTCTTTACACACAGTTAAATGATCAAACAGTTCTATTTCTAACAATTCAATTTAGCATTAATCATTTGTTTGCACACAGTTTAAATGTCAAATAGTTCTATTTGGCCCATAGATTCGAACCCAATGAGGTGCTACTACTGAGTTGGAGTCAACCAAAGAGCGATGGCAATAAAGGAGTAGTCCACATTCCCCAAAGCTCCAGCTTTACTGGATGGTTGGTTGGTTGGTTGGGTTTTATAGTATATCAACCCTTGTCGGTTATTCAATGCCAAATCCATTTTTATACAAATAATCAGTTCTATTTCAAACAATTCAGCTTAGCATAAGTACACAGTTTAGTTCTATTTAACCGGTAGATAGGGCCCTATTAGGTGCTACCACTCCAGGCCAGAGTGGACCTGGGAGTGATGGCAATGAATGGGTGCTCTGCATTCCCCAAAGTTTCAATATTACTGAAACTTCACTATCAAATTGTTTAGTGTCATATCCAGGTTCCTTTCCTGGGCAAAGCTTTACTGAAGCCTCAGTATCAGATTGTTTAGTGTCATATAAGTAAAGTTGGCGACCATAGTCGAGGGTAACCCGAAGGCTCCCTTTTCGATAGCTACTACACCAATGTGTAGGGGAGGGCGCTACTCCTTCCCTGGATTGCTCTACTTTACCCTTGATCCATACCTTATAATGCTGAGTGTTAAGCAAGGAGGCATCAAGTACCATTTTTTGAGTCTTTGGTATGACTCGACCTGGGATTGAACCCAGGTCTCCCGGGCCATTGGCGAACACTTTAACCCCTAGGCCAATGTCCGGACATTGGCCTAGGTTCTAAAGTGTCATATACAGGTAACTTATTTGGGGGGAGGGGTTACCCCTCAGCAGAGAAGCAGTCAGTGTATTTTACAGCCCCAGCTGATTGGGTTCCTAAACCTCCAGTAATGTGACAATAATAAGACTAGTCTGAATACATCAGTGCGTAATAACAATAATTCCTCATTTCAAAAATCCAAATAAAAATTAGAATTACATTATTACCAACCAAGACTTACAGTAGCTAAATAAATAAAAAAAATCCAAATTTTGATTAGGAGGATAAAGAAAAAAAAAAAAAAAAGTTCAAAATTAGTTAAGGAAAAATAAAAATAAAAATCACTTGAAGACAACTCAAAAGCTTTTCTACAAGAAAGATATTAAAAGTAAGAGAACACTTTCTTTTTTTTCACTAAATTACTGAAGCAATAAACAAGATCCTTGAATAATGGCTTTAAAAGAGAGATAATAAAAATGATATAAACTTGGCATTAATATCATATTAACCAAAAGAGGCTTCTGACTTTTTCGGGAAAAGAAAGCAGAAAATGGCTGAGTTAGAAAATTTACAGATTGTGGAATCTGTAAATTTGTATTTATCATTCTTTTTTTTTTCTTCCTACATTTACGTATCATCCTTGCTTTCCTTTTTTTGATAAAACTTTTTTTTCTTTCCTTCTTTACTTAATTCATTGATTAATTTCTTCCTTTCCTTTCCATTCCTTTCTCACTTTCTTTTTCATTCATTCATACATCTTTTTTCTTCATTACTTAATTCATAGATTAATTTCTTCCTTTCTTTCCCACTACATCCCTTCCTTACTCTCTCTTCTTTTTCATTCATTTAAACATCTTCCTTTTTTTTTTCTTTGGCCAACTTTCCTTTCTTTACTTCATACGTCTTTTTTTTCTTTCATATATCTTCATTCCTTCTTCCTCCTCTTTTCTTTTTTAATACTTTCCTTTTTCAATTCTCTTTTTTCTTCCTTTCATTACTTTACTCATACATTTTCTTCTATTTTCCTTCATTCATAAATCCTGTTCTTTTTTTTTTCCTTCATACATCTTTTTCTTCTTTTCTCTTTCATTACTAACTTACTTTCTTTTCCTTTCATTCATACAGCTTCCTTCATATTCCTTCCTTTCGTGATACATCTTTGTTTTTCTTTTTCTCTTTCTCTCTTCCATTACTTTCTTCAAACATTAATTTCTCCTATAATTTCTTTTCCTTTTCATTTTCTCCGTCTCTTTCTTTAATTCAAACATTGCCGGGTTTTTTCTATTCCTTATTTTATTTTTCTTTCACCTCCTTCATTCATACATCTCCCTTTTTCTTTTTCACCTCTTTTCTTTTTCATTACTTTTTCTTTCCACTTTCATTCAAACATTTCCATCCTTTCGATTCACTTCCATTTTCTTCCTTTTTTCCTTCCTTCCTTCATACATTTTCTTTTTTACCTTTTCTTTCTTTTCCATTATTTACTCTCCTTCCTTTCTCCTTCATTCATACATTTCCATCCTTTCTATTCACTTTCATTCTTTTTCTCCTTTCCTTTTCCTTTCTTTCTATCCTTTCTTCTTCCCTTCCTTCTAAAAATAGACACTTCACAAGTTTGTCAAATAAGAAATCTATTTTCATAAAAAAAAAAAAAAGAAAGAATCTAACAGAACCAATTAATACATATATATCACCATTACTTATATTTCTTAGAATGTTTTCTGAAATATTAATAAGACAAGCAACAGGAAAACCATTATCAGAATTATTTTCATCAGTACACAGATCAATCACCATCATCAGGTCAATTATGATAATTAAAATTCTTTAATTATGTCGCCTTTAATCTCAATATCAAAGAAAAGCAATTAAATGATTATTTTTCCAGGGCAGTAGGAGATCTTAGGGTTCAATATTCTTTTTACCTTCTTTTCTTTGTTCTGATATGAGATTGTCATGCAGGGTGATTGGTAGGTTGTAGTTTGTGGCATATCAACTCTTGTAGGTTATTTAATGTCAAAACCAATATAAATTATTATCATTGTCATGTTTAAATTTTATCCGCTGTATGTATTTAGTCAAAACCATTACAAGGTGGGGAGTTTAAGTCTGAGATATTTCCTGTAAGAATTGAATCTTTTTAAAGTCACATGAGCAACTTTCAAAATAAATTAAGTAATTATAAGACTACGAAAGCCAAAGTTTGCTTGGAATTCCTAGAAATGGAAATCCCAAGAAATTAAAAGGGAGAAAGAAAAAAAAAACAAAAAAAACTTTACTTTTGTTTGAATGAAATCAATAAAAACTAGTCTCAAACTGTAACTACACTTTGATCAGGTTTTGTTATAACATTACAAGTAGCCACATTTAGTGTTTCACTTTTTGTAAAAATTTTTATTTCTGCATTTTTTTTTTCTTGACTTTTAAAGATTGGTGTAGTAATTTGTATTGTTCATTTAGCATTCATGGGGACTCTCCACCTAGAATAAAAGTAAAGTTGGCGACCATAGTTGAGGGCGACCAAAAGGTTCCCTTTTCAATAGCTACTACACCGAGATGTAGGGGAGGATGCTACTTCCTTCCCTGGATTGCTCCACTTTAGCCTTATTTTGAAGCCATGATTTGGTACTTGTTCATCCCATAATGCTAGAATTTTGACCTTAAAAAATATCGTGTGTGTGTGTGTGTGTGTGTGTGTGTGTATGGAGGGGTTGGGTTAATATATATATATATATATATATATATATATATATACACACACACACACACACCTAACCCATCTATACAAGCAGGATGTGACGAAAGGTAGTTTAACAGGTTTGAATTCAGAGTTTTCCTTCTCCTAGACTGGCTGCCATACCAAGATTTAAAAATCTCATCACTCCAACTATTTACCTGAAGCTAAAAGAATAGTTGGAGGTATATCTTTCCCAGTGATATGAGAAATACTAACAACCTCATCAAGGATTTAAACTCTGGTCCCCGCATACATTTCATACAGTGATAACTATTACACTACAAGTGCCTCTTTATTTTAGTTTATGTCAGTGCCCATTATTTGCTTTCAAATTCAACCGATACAGAGGCATAGGAAGAAGGAACAATTAACATAATGTTTATCATCATTGTTAATGCAATTGGCAACCCAAGTTCAAATCCTCGATGAGACTGTCTATATTTTACTTTGCACAAATTCTCTTGGGAAAGGCATGGAACCATTTGTTATTAGATCATGAATATTCGATTGAAAGAGTTGATTAAGATAAATAATTGTTCACAAATTATTATTAACTAAATTAGTAGAAAACAGGCAGCTGTGCACAAATATTAAGAATACTAACTTCAAAGATATAACTGCTTTCAAATAATTATTATAGAATATTAATGGTTACTTAAAACCCTAAGACTGTGCACAAATGATAAGAATACTAACTTCAAAAATATAATTGCTTTCAAATAATTATTATAGAATACTAATAGTTACTATGAGTAGAATTTTGAATAGTTTTCATAACCACATTTTCAAAATCAATAATGATTGACATTCCTAATTACATTGTCACGACAACCTCCAAGTCTGCTTAGCTTTCACAGAATTCTTTGCAAAAATTTCAAATTTTTTACAAATCATTATCTGAAATCCTGAGTACAAAGTCCTATTAATAAATATACTACCAACTTTTGATTGTCACATGGTATTTTTCTCATATATATATATATATATATATATATATATATATATATATTTACCAACCCTTCTGCTTGAGTAAGATATGACACAAGGTCAATTTTTAAGCAGAGTTTAACAGGTTTGAATTCATAGTTTTCCTTCTCCTAGACTAGTTGCCTCACCAAGGCTGAAGAACTCAGTCTGCCCTACTATTTACCCATAGATGGAGGGAGAATAATTGGATTCATACCTTTCCCAAGGGTATTAGTTCTATGTGAAATGCTATCAGTCTCATCCAGGATTTCAACTCTTGTCGCCGTATCCATTTCCTATGACGATAACATATATATATATATATATATATATAAATGAATAAAGGTAACTGCTGTTAGCATGACTTGATGTTGATGAAGGTTAAGTGGTCTATCATAACAAAGAGTGTACACTTGTAATGAGGATTCAAAAAATTCTAAATTGTTTTGAGAAAAAAAAATATCATGTAGTAAGTGTTCAGGAGATGAATAATTTGCTAAATAAAAGATTGGAGTTAGTAGCTAAATCCTGCAATGACTGTAAATATTTACTTAAAAATTTGGCACCTGATTGAGCCACATGACTTAGTATTTTGACCAGGTATTAACCACATGACTTAAAGACACCGTACATATTTGTTCAGGTGAAGCTAACAAAATTAGACATGTTGAATGCTAGCTCACGTAAAGACTGACGACAGGAAACTGTCCGGAGTTTTTGTCACATTTATTATTATCTTATATATATATATAAAATACTTTGAATATATTGTCTGGCTGGTTGGCTTTTATGGCATATCCACACTTAATATCATTATCTAATGTCAAATCCTGTTTACACATATATATTCAATATATATAATTTGTTAAGAAATAGTTCCAAGATAACACTTTTAAACGAGCCAGAGTCCATTTCACTGGACACAGTTAAAGAATTTCAAGTATTGCTGTAGAACTGGAACAATTCTATTCAGTAAAGTTATTTGTTCAAACAAAGATAAATGGTTTTAAATACTTTTATCAAACACCAACTCCTTTAGTTTCAAGTATTGCTATGTAGCACTAATAACTCTATTCAACATCAGTCGTATATTTTCACACAGTTAAACAGTAGAACAGTTCAATATGACCGATAGATGAGACCCTAACAGGTATGACCAGTCCATGTCAGCATGGACTCCAGTGTAATGCAAATAAAGAGGTTCTCCACATTCCTTAAAGCTCTAGGACTGGAGCCATACCATCAGTTGTAGTTTTGTGTCATGTCCCGGACACTCATTTGTGGGGCTTACTCCTCTGTAAAGATACAGTTGGCATCTTCTACAGTGCCAGCTGATAAGTCTAAAAATATCTTTTGTGTGTACGTGTGTGTGTATATATATATTATATAAAATGGAAATAATTCCTTCATAGCCAAGACTGAGTCTACCTAGGTTTCACCTAAACACATTTTCAGGATCACATATGTGCTGCTGGATTATTTTCAAGTAGCATGTGTGTTTTTCATCTTTTCTTTTATTTCTACGGAATTTTTTTTCCCCAGATATCAGTTCGTAGAATTTGCAAATTGTACAATCTGGGTTTTTTTTCACACCAACAGAATTATAGATTAGATATGAAGATTTATATATATATATATATATATATATATATTTGAGTATCTACCTGTGTGTGTGTGTGTGTGTATATATATATATGTGTGTGTAATTGTGTGTGTGTGTGTGTGTAAATATATATGTATATTTGAAATATATATTAAGTGTGTGTGCGTGTGTGTGCATATATATATGTTCCACTTGAAATACATTTATATATGTGTTTCAATTGAAATATGTATCATGTGTGTGCTTATATATATATGTGCGAGTGTATGAAAAAATGAACAGACAATGGATTAAAAAATATTTTGTAATGGCCCCTCAATGAGAAAAACCAACCTCTTCAGAGAGACATTGCACCATGAAGAGAAAAAAAAAAATTTTTATTTTAAAATATTTTTCCATGGATTCTAATTCATTTAAAAAAAAAAAAAAAAAAATATATATATATATATATATATATATATACTTTTAGGATGAGAAGTAACATTTTTAGAAGGTGGCCAAATACTTTTGACTGGCTATATATATATATATATATATATATATATATATATATATATATATAACTTGTTTCATTCAAAATAGAACTTTTACGATTAGAAATAAAAATTTTTAGGGTGACCAAATACTTTTGACAGGTAATATTGCACCCACATATATAATCTTTGTTTATGCTTGAAATACATAAATATATCTTGTCTTATACTCACTATATATATTATCATCTTACTTTGTACTAAAAATGTATTCTAATAATTAAATTATATATAATAAATGAATATATATATTAGATATATAAATTCCATGAATTAAATATATATATATCTAATATATATTTATTTATTATTATTATTATATAATAGCTCTATCCTAGATATTGAGTACTCTCCACATTATATTGCACTTGGTTCAACACAAACCAACAAAGTGATTTAGCGACAACCAACACTATTATAACACACACACACATATATATATATATATATATATATATATTGACATGCAATATATTTCAAGCATAAAATTATATATATATATATATATATATATATATATATACACACACACACACACACACATCTCAGAGAGAGAGAGAGACACACGCACACACACAAAGATAAGCAGATAGACACTGCAATTTATATTGGTGGATAATTACCAAATCTCTTTTTGCAAAATACATATTTATAATTTGAGATTTGTGTAAATGAATTTACAAAATAAACATCTTTGTTTATTACTGTTTCAATATCACCCTGAGCATTTCTTGTTTTCCCTGTGAAGAAAAGACCAAAACACAATCTGACAAATTCTTCCAATTGTTATTTAGTCTCTTTGCATTTTCACATGTTTTTGCTATGGCTGCAATATTCCCAAAATAAAAATCTTTAAGAAACTAGAATGCTTAACTAGTCCCATTTCTGAACATTAAAACTGGAATTGAACTATGATAGAATTAATGTATCCCTGATGGAACAGTTAAACAATTAAAAATAGAGAACACTGGTGGTTCCTAGCATCTTGACAAATGCAATAAGAGGAGGTATTATTTGAATATACTTGAATATGACAGCCGACTGTTAACTGATTTAAGCCATGTGTGACCAAGAAAAAATGATTCTTCTCTGAAATATAAGGATAATTATTTTCTACCTCATCCAAATTTGACATATTGCCAACATAAAGAAAAAAAAACATATAGGCATATGTGAATCCTGCTGAAAAGAAACAGTGAACACATACATAAAACGCAGATCTCGCAAGTTAAGTAATGATGAACCTACTTAATACTTAGATGGTTGGTTGATAGATTTTAATAACATATCAACCTGTCAAGGGATATTTTATGCCTAGAGGTATGGAAATTGCATTTATTGTACATTTATCATTGATTTTTTTTTAGAGGTTTTTTTTTTTTGCACACAGTTATATGATATCAAGTATTCCTATGTAATATAAATAATTTGTACACAGTGGTACAATTTCAAGTAATACTAAAAATACTATTTCAAGAAATTATTTCTGTTTAATAATACTCATTTCTTGGCCACAAGTTATATAGTTTCAAGTAATTAAAAATAATCTTTAGTAAACAATTATAAGTAAGTCAAGTTGGCGACCGTAGTCGAGGGTGACCAGAAGGCTCCCTTTTCAATAGCTACTACACCAAGGTGTAGGGGAGGATGCTACTCCTTTCCCTGGATTTCTCCATCTTACCCTTGATACATACCTTATATTGCTGAGTGTTAAGCAAGGAGGTATCAAGTACCATTTTTAAAGTCTTTGGTATGACGCGACCTGGGATTGAACCCAGATCTCCCGGACCTTTGGCAAACACTCTACCCACTAGATCAATGAGCCTAGTGGACACATAACTATCCTAAATATAAATAATTTACAGTGATATGATATCAAGTATTCCTATCTAATACAAATAATTTTTCAACAGATCTTTTGGACACATAGATGGTACTCTAACAAGCACAACCCTTCCAGATTAAAGTGGCCCTGAGAGTAAAGCCAATGAAGGGGTTTCCACATTCCTCAGAACTCTAGAACCTTCCAATCAAATAGAGTTTAGTGAAAAACCAAGAATAACCCTCTCTTGATTGGTCTTACCCACCCTTTGTGCCAGCAGGGCATACAACTAGCATAATAATAATTCAAGCCTTGCCATTAAGGTTCCCTATCTAATAATAATAACTTAAATACAACTATGTGGTTTCAAGTAACTAAACCTATTAATAATAATCATTTAAAATAGACTGATTGATTATAATGACATTCCTAGACATAAGGGAATCGTATTCATATTTACATTTTTGTGTACTTGTTTAAGAGTCTTTTTTTGCACATAGTCCTATTGAATATGAATCATTTTCAAATAGACCTATATGACCCATAGATAGAAACTTAATTGGTACTATCATTGCAGTTGACCTGGGAGTAATGGTAATGAAGGAGTACTTTCCACACACAGATCTCCTAAACTAAAGCCTCACTGTCAGATGCATTTTAGCAACATACCCAGAATATCACTTTTTTGTGGAGTGGAGGGGGTACCCTTATTCCTCTGCAGGGGATAAAGTCAATGTATAGTAAGCCTCACCAAAGGAACAGAATAGAGAACACTAATGGTTCCTAGCAGCTCAACAAATGCAATAAAAAGATTGGTTGGTTGGGTTTTATGGCATATCAACCTTTCTTGCTTATTTAATGCCAAATCCTGTTTATATAAAATACATGATTTGTAAATGAACAGTAACAATACAAATAAGTCAGAGCTCAGTTAAATAGTTTCAACTATTGCTATTTAAGAATAATAGTTTTATTTACACACAGTTTAATGGTCTCAAGTATTGCTATATAACACTAACAATTCAATTTTGAACAAAGTGGAATGGTTAAACAATTCTATTTGACCATTAGATGGGACCCTCACAGATACAACCACTCTGGTTCAGAATGGACCTGGCAGTAATGGTGTAATAAAGGGGTAAGGCATATTCCCCACAACTCCAGGATGGGGGCCTAACCATCAAATGGTTTAGTGTCATATCAAAGACACTTGTTGGCTGCTTGCGGGTGTCTTACTCCTCTGCAGAGACACAGTGGGTATATTCTACAAACCCAGCTAACTAGGCAGGCAATAAAAGGAGGTATTCTTGATTGTACTTGAATTTGGCAGCCAAATGATAACTGATTTAAGTTGTACATGACCAATAAAAACAGGTTGAACATTCTCTAACATCTAAAAGTAATTACTTTCTGCCATATTCGAATTGATCGATGGTCAACATTAAGAAAAAACATATAGGCATATGTAAACACGGCAAACAAATAAGTAAGAACAAATTATATGTAAAGCACAGATCATCTAAGTTAAGCAATGATGTTAAGCTACACAAGACTTAAATGGGTGACCTCTTTATAAGAGCAAGTACTCCAAGCAACCTAAGACCTGCATGCTGGTTTAAACAAACCTTAACAATTAAGAAAAACTAAGTTAAATACTATAGCTGCCATCTTTCCCAAAATGACAAAGAGCAATTTTTAACACTGACTAAAGATTAGAAATAGCATGATTATTTGTGTATAAAACGCACAATTTTTCCAGGTTTTTCAGCTGTATGAATTATACACAAGAACTATATAATAAACTTTTTTCTGGCCACATGCCTTACCATATTTGGAACAGGATGACTAAAAGTGAGTTATTTCTGTCGTCCTAACTAATGTGTTTTATACCATTACAAAGAAATATCTACTGAAATGTGTGTTTGTTTATAATGTTCATTCTGCTAATGTAAGCTTATTTTTGTCCTAAGATTGTAGCATTTTTGTGTGAACATGTCCATGTATTCATTCTGAATACTGTGTAAATTTTGTGTTTTAAGAGGCAATATAAACGATATAAATTCTTATTTTTACTCTGTAGGAAAATAAATGTTCTACAAATGATAAAGTTAGGTTAAATTTTACTACTAAAACTTCTAAATCAGCGAATATTAAACACAAAAATCTTTTAGCAAAATTTTGTAGTCCAAAGTTGGATTGGTGGTTGTCTTACACAAATAATTATAGTATAGATATTTTCAACAAATAGTTTTATAATAACTATCTTTTACCCAAATTTAAATCAAATTATATACATATATATGAATATGAGGGAGCACAAAAACACTCCTCTATTTCAAATAGTCATAACATCAAAACACATTTGCTTATGTTTTCAAATATGGTGACATCACAGATTCATTCAAAATATTTCTTTTCTCACCAGCAGAATCTCTGTGCACACCTTCCACTGCAACAGAGCAGTCAAGTCTAAGATGATGCTCACTCTATTATGATGACTGTTTTTGTGCTTACCATGTATATTGCATTAAATTTATAAAAAAATTATGAATAAACATTTCTCAAGATTTTCTCTTGTACAAAATCATTTCAAGCTGAAAATGCAGTGCTGTACCTTTATAAATGGCTGAACTTTTGAGAAACCAAATTAACAAATAGAAATACAAGAAGATGAGCAATGGGTTTAATTTGGATCGTATTTTGTGATCCAAAAAAGAAAAAAAAATGACAATCACGTGGGATGGATTCAAGGGAAATAATTCAAAATAAATTAATGAATGATTTATCTCCCTTCTAATTTATTAAGTATTATTTATAGTTTTGTTTTTGTTTTTAAAGCCTGTGTATTCGTCGCAGGGACGTGACTTCTTCCAATATTGACAATAACAGAACCAAGAAAAATTTCAAGTCAGCAGCTCTCAAGAGAGTTTTGAGAATCTAAGTCCTAAAATGTGAGTAATTTTATGAATATTTATAAATAAGCACCAATCTAGATAACCCACTAATATCCCAAATTTGGCAACTAGTCATGGCGTTAGGTTTAACAAGTTCTTCTTGCAGATCAATAACTACAGAGTAGTGATTTTGATTCTCACTTAGTGCACCATATATTAAACTTCCAAATAAATCTAAGCTCCGCTTATTTTTTTAAAGGTTAATAGAGCTTGATTAATTCTAACGGCCTGTCAACCATCTAGATTTGTTTTTTGCCAAATGATTAGATAATTGCATTCATTATCTTTTCATATTTACATTTTTTGTACCTATGTTTCTGAAGTTTTTGTTTGTTTATTTATTGTTTTTTCAAACAGTTCTACTAAATACAAATATTGGATCCTAACAGGTATGACAAGCACACATTAGAGTGGACCTGGGAGTAATAGCAGCGAAGAGGTACTTCACACGGACCAGAACTCCATAACTGAAATCTCACCATTAAATGCAGTTTAGAGTCTTAATCGAGACACTTTTTAAAGGGACTTAGGCATGATCTAATGGTTAGCAAGGTAGATCTGAAGACCAAGTACTACTGAGTAGCGATTGTGATTCTCACTAGGTGCACTATACAGGGGACCATGTTTGGTCAAATGGTTAACAAAAAAGTTTTAAAGACCAATTACTCCTGAGAAGTGAGTTCGATTCTCACTAGGTGCACTTTGTCATGGTCTAAATGTTAACAAAGAAGTTTTGACGGCCAATTTCTACTGAGTAATGAAGAAAATAAAATGGGTTGGTTTGGTGGGTTTTATGGCATATCAACCTTTGTAGGTTATTTAACACCAAATCCATTTTTATGTAAATAATCTGTTCTATTGAAAACAATTCAGTTTAGCATAAGTACACAGGTTAATTGTCAAAAACATTTCCATTTCAAACTATTGAAGCAGTTATATGTAACAATTCAGTTAAGTGTAAATACAGTTTTAATGTCAAAAAACAGTTCTATTTCAAATAATTCAGTTAAGCATAAGCACGCAGTTTAAATGTGAGTATGGTTTAATTGTCAAAAACATTTCTATTTCAAGCTATTCAGTTTACTCAAAATTCATTTTAGCATAAGTGTGCTGTTAGTTCTATTTAACCCATAGATAGGGCCTTATCAGGTGCTACCACTCCGGGCCATAGTGGACCTGGGAGCAATGGCAATGAAGGGGTACTCTGCATTCCCCAAAGCTCCAGCACTGCTGGAACCTCACCATCAGATTGTTTCCTGTCATATTCAGGACACTCATGGGGGGGGGTCTTACCCCTCTGCAGAGATGCAGTCAGTGTATTCTACAGCCCCAGCCAACTGGACAATACACAGAGTTAAATGTCAAACAGTTTTATTTCAGATAATTCAGTTCAGCATAAGTGCACAGTTTAGACCTCAAAAACAATTCTATTTCAAGCAATTCAGTTCAGCACTAGTACGCAGTTCCAATGTCAAAACAGTTCTATTTTAAACAATTCAGTTTAGCATAAATACGCAGTTTAAATGCAAGAATCAATATAGTGAGAGAAGCACGGTTTAGTTCTATTTAACCCATAGATACGACCCTACCACTCCGGGCCAGAGTGGACCTGGGAGCAATGGCAATGAAGGTGTACTCCGCATTCTCCAAAGCTCCAGCATTGCTGGAACTTCACCATCAGATTGTTTAGTGTCATATCCAGGACACTCGTTGTGGGGGGGGGATCTTACCCCTCTGCAGAGAAGCAGTTGGTGTATTATACAGCACCAGCTGACTGGGCAAAAAATAAAATGGTAACACTGAAGTATGATGAGGATATACCTGGGTACATTATGTATATGGTGTCTGGGTACATTTAAGACACGTTTTATTTTGGAAGCTGCGCTTGAATTTGCCTATACATGGAATCATTTACAATAATCCAGCTAAATTAAACATGTATATTTAATCTGGAGTAAATTGAAACGTGTCCATCATGGTTTAATTTCATTTTGCATCACTGTACATATTTACCCAACCCATCCCCATGAGAATGACGTGACAAGTTCAATTTGAAGATGGAGCAAAGCTGATCTGAAGTCATTGTTGTCTTTCTCTTAGACCAGTTGACTTTCTAAAGGTAATAAACACAGTCTATCCTACAATTTACCCGCAGCTAGGGGAGTGGAGAAAGCAGACTGATTCATGCCTTTTTCAACAGCATTAGAGCAATATGAAACAGTGTCAGCCAGGATTTTAACTCGGGTCACTGATTCTATTTCCTCTGACGATAACCGTATCATTAAAAAAAAAAAAAAAAATTATCATAGGCTGAAAATTAATACACCTGCTATTTTTATATAATTTTATTTTTGATTATAGAATTTCAATGCAATGGAGTTTGGTATTAAATAAAACCTAACAATACGTATTTCAAGTGCATAACGTTCCATGGTAAAAAATAAAACCCTGATATCTTTAATTTAGAAGAAAATTAATCTTTTATTAAAAAATCTGACGAGGGTCTACTTATTAATGGGTGAGAATATATTCACAAAGATTGTCTAGCGAATGGTCACGTATTTATGGGTGATACATTATATTAAAGGGTCATTTAATAAATAAGGTGAAATATTGCCTAAGGAGTTTACAGTTGCACCTTTTGCAAGGAAATCAAGTGACAGGTCTTTTCATGTTCCAGAACACCATCAGCATGACCTTCTTTACTGACAGATGACCCCAAAACTTTTTTTTTTTTACTTGAGAGTTAGTATGTTTTCACTCTATAGACTGTCTCAAGCTCACTGTGATAAATACAGATTTAGCCCATTTGTTTGGTTTGGTTTGGTTTCTTTGTTTAATGGCATATCAATCTTAGCCCATTTGTAAAGGTTTTCGTTTTAAACCTGGCTTCTTTGTACACATCACACATTCTTCTGTAAATCTTACATGGTTTGCACTTTTCAGCTAAAAAAAATTTCGTGACAGAACTCCTATTCGAGCATGGAGCACTCTTTTTAACTTGATGTTATTTTGAATCGTCTCAAAACAAATACTTTTGTGAGATTAGAAAATTTTTTACTTTGAACCAATTCCAACAATGTAGAGTCTACATTTATGGAGGGGAAAAAAATTATTTTGCCTTATTCAGAAAAATTCATTTGTTTGCACATTTAAATGGTTTCAAGTATTTCTATCAAACACTAATAGTGTAAAATGCAGCTTGGCTGACAATATGGGACGAGGTTAAAATCTCACGGTGCAGTCACAAAGTAATGCACCGAAAGAGGTTGACCTGTGAACGGCATGACAGTTATTTCCGCTCGACGATGATCAAACATGCCACTCCAAAGAGAGCAGAAGTTGCATATTCCGTTGGCCAGTTATGGGAGAAGATTGCGTGGGCGAGGAGGCATGTCCATATCTCCGCGTAGGAGTTTGATGGTAATATAAGGCCGACAACTTGAACGGAAGACAGTGAAATTCCACTGTTCACGCAAGCTTGTCCCGTTGTTACCCTGTGTGCATTTTCTTGGTCATCGTCTAACTTACACCGAAGTGTCCAGGCCTCATAGATGAACGATTCTAATACCTTTCCTGACTGCTCCTACTTCACCAAAGCGTCCGTCGAGAAAATGAATATATATTTTTATATATATTAAGTGTTGTTTGTTTAGCCAGAGCGAAAACTAACAATATTTTTATTTGCACACAGTTAAATGCTTTCAAGTATTTCTATTTAACATTAATAATTTTATTTAATCTAAGTAATAATCCCAAGTAAAAAATTGAACAATTCTGTTTGACCCATAGATAGAACCTTAACAGGTACTATCACTCCGAGTCAGAGTGGACCTGGGAGTAATGGTAATGAAGGGGCACTCTACATTACCCAAACTCCAAAACTGGAGCATCACCATCAGATGTCATACCCAGGACACTAAATGGTTTCAAGTATTGCTATCTAAAACAAATAATTCTATTTAAACATAATTCGTTCATTTGTACAGTTAAATGGTTTCAAGTTTTGCTAATTCAATGCATAATTAATTATTTGTTTGCACACAAATAGTTTAAGTATAATAAATGATTAAACAGTTCTATAGATGGACCCTAACAAGTATTACCCCTTTGAGTTAGAGTGGACTTGAGAGTAATTGCAATGAAGGGATTCTCGACATTCCCAAAAGCTGCCTAACTAGAGCCTCACCATAAGATGGTGTCACCGTATTCTACAGCTCCAGCCAACTCAGCTATATGGTTTTAAGTAACAAATACTAATAACCCTTAGTCAATAATTTTAGCTTCAAATGACTATTCTTAATATAAATAATTTAGTAATATGCCATCAAGTATTTTTATCTAATACTAATAATTCTGAAACAGATCTATTTGACCTTAGTAAAGAATTACAGCTTCAAGTAACTATTTTTAATACAAATAATCTACAGTAATATGGCATCAAGTATTCCTATCTAATACTAATAATTTTCAGAACAGATCTATCTAACCCATAGATAGGACCCTAATTGTTACTACCACTCTGAGTCAGAGTGGACCTGGGAGTAATGGCAATGAAAAGGTACTTCAGACTCACTAAATTTGCAGCCTAACCATATGAAGTATCAATACCTAGGACACCCATTCTGTTTTTATGAAGTATTACCACACCTGCAGGGGATACCACTTAGCACATTCTAAGCCCTGCCGACAGGGTGCCCCATTATTTTGATGAAAACTATGCTAGTTATAAAATAAATTTCTTCAATCTCTCAAAATGACCTGAAAAGTCTTTTCAGTTCGATGTGTAGTTTTCAAATTTGCCCAAACAAACACAACCATTCTCGACGAGATGCCTGACATGGTAATATTGTCTGACCAATGAATTTTTGCAATGGTAATGACAAAAATAAATACAAAATCTAAACAAACAGTAAAGCAATTAATACCTTGTTTGCAGCAGAACAATGCAGGCTGTAATTCTGTACAATTTCCTTGGTTTGTACCCTGTGTTTGTGACAGACAAATATTAGAATTGCTGGCGGCAAGAACAAAAAAGATTGGCCCACGTTTGGATTCTGACAATGAAATATTCAGCAAGAATTATTTCCTTTGCTCAGTAGAAGAGAGAGACCAATAAATCAATCATGTAAACATTGATAGATAGACAGATAGATAATGAGCAAAGATAGACTTGAATAGACTAGGTTTGGTTTGGTTTCTTTGTTTAATGATCGATCAAACTTTGGGGGTTATTTAATGCCAAAGCCATCCTTGTAGAAGAACAGCTGTAATACTATTTAGCCCATAGCTAGGGAGATAAGGGATTCCATACCTTTTCCAAGAGGTCTAAGTCCATAAGTGAACATCAGAGTTCAAACTTGCTTTGAACTGGAGTTCAAACTTGCTTACTTCAATGCCGCAGTCCAGCACGTTGGCTATTACACTATGGAGATTCCCTTGTTTGGTTTGGTTTTATGACATATCAACCATTATAGGTTATTTAATGCTAAATCCATTTTTATACATATAAACAGTTCTATTTCAAACAATTCAGTTTAACATAAGTACCCAGTGTAAATGTCAAAAACAGTTCTATTTCAAACAGTTCAGTTTAGTATGAGTACTATTTAACCCATAGATAAGACCCTGTCAGGTGCTACCACTCTGGGCCAGAGTGATTTGAGAGTGATGGCAATAAAGGGGTACTCCACATTCCCCAAAGATCAAGCATTATTGGAGCCTCACCATCAGATTGTTTAGTGTCATATCCAGGACACTAGGTGAAGGTAGTCTTACCCATCTGCAGAGATGCAGTCTGTGTATTTTGCACCTCGAGGCCAACAGGGCTACCCTTCTCTTGGGGCGATAAATAGATATACCGATATTAAGAGAGTAGGACGGATATATAGATATGAATAGACTAGGATAGATAAATAGAATGGTATGAATAGACTGGGATAGATAAATAGAATGGTATGAATAGACTAGGATAGATAAATAGAATGGTATGAATAGACTAGGATAGATAAATAGAATGGTATAAATAGAATGGTATGAATAGACTGGGATAGATAAATAGAATGGTATGAATAGACTGGGATAGATATGATTAGTTTGTTGGTTAGTTTTATGGCATATCAACACTTGTAGATTATTTAATGGCAAATCCTGTTTATACACACACACACACACACACACACATATATATATACACACACATTAAATATATGATTAGTAAACTTTGTAGGTAGTATTTCAAACAAGCCAGAGCTTATTTGTTTGCACACAGTTAAATAGTCTCAAATATTGAATGGATAGACTGATGTGAACAAGTAAAAAAAGGGAGTTGGGATGGGTAGCAAGGGAGAAAAATATTGACAAAAACAGTGAAAGAAATTCTCTGGGAAAGTAAATGAGAAATGAGATATGGATGGTAGCTTTATCATCCATACATATGCATGTCTATTTTCAGTTTTTAGCCATGTTAATTCATTCTTCTCCATATTATAATTCATGTAATTCTACCCCTAAATAAGACCATTCCTGTAATTCTACCTTGAAGTAAATCCATTCCTGTAATTCTACCCCTAAGTAAATCCATTCCTATAATTCTACCCCTAAGTAAATCCATTTTGGTAATTCTAACCCTACGTAAGTCCATTCCTGTCATTCTACCCTTAACTAAGTCCATTCCTGTAATTCTACCCCTATGTAAGTCCATTCCTGTAATTCTACCCCTATGTAAGTCCATTCTTGTAATTCTACCCCTATGTAAGTCCATTCCTGTAATTCTACCATTAAGTCCTATTTCCAGATTCCTTTACCTGCACTCTTTAATTGTCAGTCCAAACTTTATAACTGGTTTCATGCCTTAAAATTTGTATTTGCCTAACTACCATAATTCCTCATTTCTAATTTTGGCCCTGTGCAACACTTTGTTTCGATCAGTATTAGATTTAACTTCCTTATAAATAACTGATTTTGTCATCCATTTTATCCAACCTCTAGTCTGAAGATTGGGTTTTATGAAAACATGAACTTTTACCAAGAGAACAGTGAAGAATAGGCAAGTAACTATTTTAGTTTATTCATATACAATCACTTAAACTTTTGATAAATCAAAAAGTCCTCAGATATTGGCCAGCAGAGCAGTATAAAAACTAAAAGTAATTCAGATCTCCTCTTAATGCTGTTTCATAACTAATTTTTATATATAGAATCGAAGACATATGAAACTTTCAGTTATAAAACAATAATATGAAAGTGAGATCAATATTAATAGCTTCATGTGACTGATCATCTGATGTGATTTATCAAACCATGTCTGATGACCGATCGCATAAAACTTAGAGACAAGAGTTATCAATATTAATCTTACTTTTTATTTTATTAATAGTTTTATATTTGCTCTTCTCTTTAAATACATTGTACAATTTTCATGTATTGAGCACTTTCAACTTTCAATGACTGAATTTATAGCTACTTTCATTATCAAATAAAAAGTGTTGTAATTCTAACTCTTCAAGTGCGCACACACACACACACACACACACACACACACAAGTATGTTTGATTGAATAATTAAGACCCATTTTGTCTATATAATTTTATTAAGATCCTTTCAAGTTTCCTGATAAGTGTCTTGATTTTAGGTTGGAATTGGTAGATGAATTTACCAAAATTATCCCGACTACTTTCAGACCTTTCATAGGCCATCATCAAGGGTTGTTTGCATGTGTAAAGAGTGTTTTTCTTGATAAGACTCTATTTCCGTTGTTAGAGTTCTGTTTTAGATTCATTTGATGTCATCAGCATATCTGTTTTATTCAACTTTGCATTTACATAATTTTGTAATGTTCTTTAAAAACCCTGAAAAACCCTTAACACATGCAAACAACCCCTGATGATGGCCTATGAAAAGTGCAAAAGCACTCAGGACAATTTTGGTAAATTCATCCTCCAATTCCAACCCCTGAAACCAAGCCACTTATCAGGAAACTTGAAAGGATCTTAACAAAATTATATAGACAAAATGGGTCTTTATCATTTAATCAAACATGCTTAAATGAAAGACAGCTGCCCAACTACCCACACATATATATATATATATCCCATCAGCCATCTACACAGTACAATAAAAAAACTTAGAGGAAGTAATTGTTGTGAGAGCCTTACCCATATCACCATAATGGACTTTTCTCACCGTTATTAGTACTAGAGATTTGATGGCAGAGGGCAGATCAATATCGGTGCTATCCGAACAGTACGAAAGTTCTTACCTTTTCTGTGTAACTCTATCTTTCTTGTGTAATATAATCTGTTATCTAATATCCGTGTTTGTGTTTTCTTTAGTGACCCTTTCCAGGGCCACAACAGTAATGAACCTTACTTTGCCACATTGGCCAATGGCAACAGGAGGTTTGAATTCAGAGTTAGGCTTTTCTCAGATGCTTTTCAAAAAACTTCAAACCAGTCTGCCCTACTACTTTACTCTTAGTAGAGAGATGGATTCATGCCTTTTCCAAAGAAAACTCAATTTGATGAGTCTATTTTCCATGCCAATAACCATCACAACACACAAGTCTGTGTGATATATATTTATAAATGATGTAGTTGGCAGTATTTGTGAATAAACAGTGCTCAATATCAGTGATCGAGTATATGTAGCTATAAGTTAGGATAACATAGACACAGGGTCAACAGTACTTGGTGACAGTTTCTCATGTCAGCTATCATCAGATTCAGACACTGAAATATAAATATAAATGTATGTACATGCTTGTGTGTGTGAGATATAAACAGATATATAAGTGAGTTGGCCAACTATATTTGAGGGCAACCCAAAAGCTCCCATTTCAATAGCTACAACACCAGGGTGTAAGGGAGGGTATGATGCTTTTCCCTGGATTGCTGCACTTACTCTAAATCCGTACCTGAGTGTTAAGCAAGGAGGCATCAAGTACCTTTTTTGAGTCTTTGGAATGACTTGACTTGATATTGAACCCTGTCTGCTGGACCATCAGTGAACACTAACCATTATGCCAAAGGGTTAGTAAAATATGCCTCACACACACACACAGATATGTTGGTGTGTGTCTGTTTTATTTATGAATATATTTATGACAGAGAGAGAAAGATGGAGGAAAAGTAGTTGTCAAAGATATTCAAAGTGATACAGGTCGACTTCAAAAAAGTTTTTTTCTTTTTTAAATAAAGAAATAATGTCTAATTTTGATGTTAATTATTAATCAATTTAGATATTATTTACAGAAATCCATTTATGTCTTCCTTCAGACAATGCCTAAGTCTTACCCTCAAGAAGAATTACAAATGATTTTTTTCCCTCATGAGCAAGTCTCTCCCCACTCAAGTAAACCTCTGAAATAAAACTTAATGCAAGTTAATAACCACATTAATACTGAATTTGAAATTGGTTAATTGAATCTCATACTTAACAAGTTTTATTATTTTAGCTTATTAATAAATTAGGCAATTAGCTTTTAAATAATATTGAAAATAATTTGCCATTCTTATTTACTTCTGTCTAAATTTCTAAGAGAAAGTAATTATTCTACAATCGTTTTTTAGAAGTGTAACTTAAGTCTTTTATTTCTTTTATGATACTTAAGGTGATAAGAAAAGGCCAGAAAATACACTCAGTAAACTATAGGGATAAAAACCTTTTTTCCAAATTAAAAAGAAAAATATCATCAAATGTTTTCAGCTGATGTTCCTATGTTATATCTCTCAGTGTAAATAAGACAACTAGATTCAGAAACTATTTCTATTATTACCAAGGTAGGGGTAAGCCTACGATAAATCATCATATTTTAGATCCTACCAGTGTCTCATGATGGAATGGAACTGTTTACATATGATACCATAATTATTTGCATATGATAACCACCCCTAACTCTGGCCTATGAAATTCTGGAAAAAATTCTCATGTTTGATATTCACTGACTTTTTAGAAATTGTAGGATTAACATTTTTCCTGAACTTATCATTTGTAGAACATTTTATTAGTTCATACCAAGTAAAAATAAGAATTTATATCGTTTACATTGCGTCTTAAAACACAAAATTTTCACAGTATTCAGAATAAATACATGGACATGTTCACACAAAAATGCTACAATCTTAGGACAAAAATAAGCTTACATTAGCAGAATGAACATTATAAACAAACACACATTTCAGTAGATATTTCTTTGTAATGGTATAAAACACATTAGTTAGGACGACAGAAATAACTCACTTTTAGTCATCCTGTTCCAAATATGGTAAGGCATGTGGCCAGAAAAAAGTTTATTATATAGTTCTTGTGTATAATTCATACAGCTGAAAAACCTGGAAAAATTGTGCGTTTTATACACAAATAATCATGCTATTTCTAATCTTTAGTCAGTGTTAAAAATTGCTCTTTGTCATTTTGGGAAAGATGGCAGCTATAGTATTTAACTTAGTTTTTCTTAATTGTTAAGGTTTGTTTAAACCAGCATGCAGGTCTTAGGTTGCTTGGAGTACTTGCTCTTATAAAGAGGTCACCCATTTAAGTCTTGTGTAGCTTAACATCATTGCTTAACTTAGATGATCTGTGCTTTACATATAATTTGTTCTTACTTATTTGTTTGCCGTGTTTACATATGCCTATATGTTTTTTCTTAATGTTGACCATCGATCAATTCGAATATCGCAGAAAGTAATTACTTTTGGATGTTAGAGAATGTTCAGCCTGTTTTTATTGGTCATGTACAACTTAAATCAGTTATCATTTGGCTGCCAAATTCAAGTACAATCAAGAATACCTCCTTTTATTGCCTGCCTAGTTAGCTGGGTTTGTAGAATATACCCACTGTGTCTCTGCAGAGGAGTAAGACACCCGCAAGCAGCCAACAAGTGTCTTTGATATGACACTAAACCATTTGATGGTTAGGCC
The DNA here is from genome assembly GCA_963585895.1 of Sepioteuthis lessoniana. Taxonomy (NCBI): domain Eukaryota; kingdom Metazoa; phylum Mollusca; class Cephalopoda; order Myopsida; family Loliginidae; genus Sepioteuthis; species Sepioteuthis lessoniana. The sequence goes on from CAUZXS010000978.1 coordinate 96,920, forward strand.
CCCATCCTGGAGTTGTGGGGAATATGCCTTACCCCTTTATTACACCATTACTGCCAGGTCCATTCTGAACCAGAGTGGTTGTATCTGTGAGGGTCCCATCTAATGGTCAAATAGAATTGTTTAACCATTCCACTTTGTTCAAACAAAAGACTGATGTTAAATTAAATTGTTAGTGTTATATAGCAATACTTGAGACCATTGAACTGTGTGCAAATAAAACTATTATTCTTAAATAGCAATAGTTGAAACCATTTAACTGTGTGCAAACAAATGAACTATGACTTATTGAAATTGTTACCTTCAAACTATTCATTTACAAATAATATATATATATACACACAAGATTTGGCATTAAATAACCTAGAAGGGTTGATATATCATAAAACCCAACTAACTAATCCTTTTATTGCATTTGTTAAGCTGCTAGGAACCACCAGTGTTCTCTATCCTGTCGCATTGGTGAGGCTTACAATACACTGACTGAATCTACGGCAGAGAGCTAAGGCCCCCATAAAAAGATGGATATGTATATTCATAATCAACTAAAATTATATATATATATATACCTACCCCTCTCCACAAGCAGGATGCAATGTTTTGAGTATAAAACTAAAATATATCTGATGATGAAGCTCCAGTTCTGGAGATTTGGGGAGTGTGGAGTACCCCTTCATTGCCATGACTCCCAGGTCCACCCTGAACCAGAGTGGTAGTACCTGTTATGGTACCCATATGTGTCGAATAGATTGGTTTAAAAAGTATTCACATGTGATAGGACTGTATGAAAAAAAAACCACTTTGAGAAACAACACAAAAAAAAATATCTATATGAATATACAATGAATGGGATTCCCTAACCTCAATGCATAAAATAACCCCAGATGAGACAAAAATGTTCCTCTGTATTTTAAAGTAGGCATTCATTTTGAAAAGTCCCAATAATGATTAAAGCTTAAAATTCCCACCTTCAAGAATTCTGGCAGGTTAAACATTTTGGCTTTTACCTTGATTGTCAGCTTTTTACTAAGCAATAATTTGATGCAATCATTGAACATCTTCGGTTTGATAAACTAATTTTAAAACTAATTACTAAGACTTCAATAAATGCAAAAAATAATTTTAGGAAAACAATTTCACTTTCTCTTTTGAAATTGAGAAACTTAAATTCATTATGATTATTCATATCTTGCAGCAACATTGCTTCTCTCTGATAGTATTTAATTGATTGATTAGTTTGGTTGTATTTTATGGCATAAGGGTTATATGATCCCTATATATATATATATATATATATATATATATATATATATATATATAAAATTTGTAATTGTGGAAAGTTGGATAAATCAAACACTTAACTCAAACTTTCCACATATTTCTATCATAATGTGAGATTCACTACAATCTATCATTTCAACAATTTTTAATTGAATAGTTTGTTGGTAACATTATTTTGAATCAAGCCAGAGTTCATTTGTTGGCTTACAGTTACATGGTTTCAAGTATTCCTATATAACACTAATAATTCTATTCAATAATAATGAATCTTCATAAATGATTGAACAGTTTTATGTGATGGTCTCAAATATTGCTATCCAATACAAATGGTTTTGTTAGGTTTTATGGTATATCAACCAGTGTAGGTCATTTAATGATAAATCCTCTTTATACATATGTATTAGATATATATGATCTATAAACACATTTAGTTCATAATATTTTTAAATAAGCCTAATGTTGTATACTCATATGCAGGTGCATGCAGAATCATAATGACGACACAATAAAGACATGCAACACAGTTCCTTAGAAAAATATATCTCTCACTTTATTTGAAAGGGTTCAAAAGGGTTACTAAAGGTTTTACTGTGTGAGAGGTGAGTTGGAGACCCAACAGAACTGCAACATATTGATCCCCACTCTTATGGCCATAACAGCATTTCTTTCTGGTTCTCCGGGGGTGGGGTACCCCTCTGCAGAGGTGCAGTCAGTGTGTTCTACACCCCCAACCAACTGGGTTCCCAACACTAATAATTCCATTGAATATAAATCATTTGTTTGAATGGTTTCAGGTATTGAGATATTGCCATACCTCGGACAATCATAGGCTGTGAGTGTAGAGATCTTACCCCTCTTCAGAGGTGCAGTTGATGTATTCTACAGCTTCAGCTGATTGGACAGTTTATTGATAAAAACTTTACTTTTTTATCTTAAAACCCTTCAATTGGTCCAGTAAGTATGCATAACAAGTTTGGCATTTCTATGCCAGATTCTTTGGCTACCTATGAAAGACAAACCGACTCTTCCCACTAATTAAAATAGATGGTGAATATAAAAATATAGCTCACCATAATTTCAGATCAAAATTAAATTAAGGAATTTGGTGTGAAGGTTATCAAAACTTCTATTCTCAGCATTTAGTACATTCTTTCAATTTCAGTAATTCTTTAATTTCAATTTCTTGCATTGACATTGAAATTGTTTTACATCTGTTTCTTGATGCCATTTTCAAAACTTTCCATTGTTAAATTCTTCTAATGAATCTATGTTTGTTTGGATTTTATGACATATCAACACTTGTAGATTATTTAATGCCAAATCCTCTTTACACATATATATTAAACATATATGAAGTGGTTTAGCATGGTTGGGTCTTATGACATATCAACCATTGCAGGTCATCTAATGTCAAATCCTCTTTAGACATATTATATACAATTTGTAAACGCATAGTTCATAGATAAAATTTTTAATCAAGCCCAAGCTCATTTGTTTGTATACAGTTAAATGGTTATACATAGGGTTTGTAAGTAAACTTGTTTTTAAGTGAGTCAGAGCTAATTTTTTCACACACAAGTTTTACTATTACTTACAAACAGTTAAATAGTTCCAAATATTCTAACATGAATAATTCTATTTCGTATCAATCATTTTTGGCACTCACTTAAATGGTTTCAAATATTGTAATCTAAAATAATTTTATTTACACATACTAAAATAGTTTCAAGCATGTAACACTAACAATCTAATTTAAACATACAGTTAAAGAGTTTCAAGTATTTTTAATCAACACTCATATTTCTATTCAATATAACTCATTTGTTTGACACAGATAGTTCCACGTATTACTATTTATCACTAACAATTCATGTAAAGAGTCATTTGTTTACACACAGTTAAATGGTCAAATAGTTTTATTTGACCCACAGATAGGACCCTATTAGGTGCTACCACTCCAGGCCAAAGTGGACCTGGGAGTAATGGCAATAAAAGCGTAATCCACATTTCCCAAAGCTCCAAGGTTGGACCCTCACTATCAGATAGTCTAGTCTCATATCCAAGACACCTATTGGAGGCAAGGTCTTACTCCTCTGCAGAGATGCAATCAGTGTATTCTATAACCCCAGCCGCCTGGGCAGCATGGATCTGCCCCTATAGTAAACCATTAATAAAACTACAAAAGTTTTTTGGACCAAAAGAAATTTTATTCTGACAAGAATTCTGTATTGAATGGCAAGACATTTAAGAAATCCATGTTTTTTTTATTTGGAAAACATTAAAACCATTCAAAATATTTGACACATTTCAATTCATTAGGCATCAAATAGTTAAAATAACCAATTAAAACAAACTTTGTCCTGCAGATTCTTTAATTGTATGGACTGCTTTAGAAGAGTCTGATATCATTTGAGATTCACAGAGTGTTTCATAAAAACTGATGTCATTTTGTTATCTAATAACTTTCTAACATGCTGAGGTTACTACTAATATAGATATATAGTGCAAATAACACAAACCGGCTTATGGAGGGTGTATCAGAATGGGTACTGAGATAACACGTGGGGAACAGTACTGGCTCACCCAGTAAGCAAAAAACATCAACAAAAGCAGTTTGAACTTTTGGTACTGCTATTTATTTTGGTGGGGAAGTGGAAATGAGAGAGAGAGAAAAATTTTAGCCCTTGGTTAAAATTTTGTCGGTAACAACAAACTTTACTTCCAGTAGACAAAATTCCTTCTGATCAGGCTATTATTCTCTAACAACTTGCCTACAGCCTCTCTATTTCTCTCTTCAAATGAAACCCAAAAGGTCTTATTTATAATGATTTTCTTTAAGTTGCTAAATCAGAGTGTTTTCCTGTTCCAATACCCACCTCCGATCCTGATAATTAATTCCAAAAAGTAATTTTAATGTCTTTATATCTTTGAGTCACTTTAAAAAAAGTGGTCACACATATCATCCATATCTATTTAGTTGCCTAACTTCAAAAAGTAATAAATACCAATCCCTAATTAAAGTCCAGAGTGTTTTCCGGTTCCAATGCCTACCTTTGATCCTAACAGTTAATTGATTTTCTATGATGGACTTTGTATTTATTTATCACTCTCAATTCCAAAAAAATCATTTTAGTATCTTTACCAGAAAAGTAATTTCCCTGTCTTAACATCTTTGAGTCATTTCAAAAGAGACTAATTAAATAGATGGTCACACATCCAATCCATATCTGCTTAGTAGTCTAAATTCAAAAATTAATAAATACCAATCCCTACTTGCAAATGGTTCAAACACACAATCCATATTTGTTCACATTCTACTAAAGTAAAAATTCAACAAATAATTTAACTTATTAAATTGGCTAAACCTATTGTTTAGGTTGTTTGTAGAAGGTTTTTTTTATATCTTTTCTAACAGGAGATTTCTATTGTAACACAAAATATAGTTATAATTAATAAATAATAATTCATTGATGATTTTTTTGTTTTGAATTTTTTTTCTGATTTCTGTTAACTTGAAACTTTTTTTCTTCTCCCTTTCCAACAGGATACCCAACTGCAACTGTTGTATAGCCATGACCAACTATACATACACATATGCATGCAAAAACATATTCAACACAATTAAGACGAGCAGACACAGTTCTTTAGGAAAATATACCTCTCACTTTATTCGTAATGGTTGGAAAGGGTTACAAAAGGTTATGTGTGAGAGGTGAGTTGGAGACTGAACAAAAACTGCAACATATTGACCCCCCAGCTCTTCCGGCCATAGCAGTGCGTCTTTTTCGTTCTCCTGGGCTGCTCAACCAGGGGCCTGGGGTTCCCACAGCTCGATCTGAAACACTGACTTCAAGCTCTGAACTCCAGCAGCCTGACTTACTGTCTCACCCAGGTTATATCATTGTTTTACACCCATTCAATACAACCCATCGACAGTCAAGGTTACCCCCTGATCTCTTTGACCGGATGCACCTTTTATTTACACAGGTGCATTTCTCATTGACAGCTTGGCCGGGTCAGAGATCAATATGCAACACAACAACTTGATCATTTCACTTTCAAATTTTAACAGCATGGGTAGAAGCAACTCAAAATTCAAATCCTAGATGAGGTGGTGCATTTCACTATGTACTACTAGTGCCCTTAGGAAAGGCATGAATCCATCTTTTCTCCTTTCAGTTATGGGTAAATAGTAAAATAGGATAGGCACTTTAGTCTTGGTATGGCAACTCTGAATTCAAACCAGCTGTACTCCACTTGAAAATTAACCCTGTCTCACATCATTCCTGCAGTAGAATGATTGAATGAATGCATCCATTGAATGACTGATTTTAACAGCATATCAACTCAGAGTTAGTTTATGATGACAATTAAAAGAATTGCATTCATTGTATGTTGATATTTACATTTTTTCTGTAGTTTTTTCTAAAGAGATTTTTTTTGCACACACTTATATGATATCAAGTATTCCTATCTGATACAAGTAATTTGCATACGGTTATATGGTTTCAAGTATTCCTATCTAATACTAACAGTTATACGATTTCAAGTAATCATTTCTATTTAACCCTTTTAAACTCAAAGCAACATTTTGGCTGTTTATATATAGTTTCAAGTATTCCAATCTAATACTGTTAATTATATGGTCTCAAGTAATTATTTGTATCTAATCAGTTATATGGTTTCAAATAATTAATAATAAACCAAAGTAAACTATTATAACTTCAAGTAATAATTCTTAGTACAAATAATTTATCCACAGTTATTAAATAATCCAATCTAATACAAATAATTCTCAAACAAGTCTATTTGACCCAGAAATGGAACCCTAACAAGTACAACCCCCACCCCATGCCCGAGTGGACCTGGGAGTAATAGCACTGAAGGAGAACTCCACACTCCCTACATCTCTAGAATCAGAACTTCAGGATCAGATGCAATTTAGTGTCATACCAAGGATACCACTTTATTAGGGGGTCTTATCCCCTCTGCAGTGGATACAGTCAGCATATTCTAAGCTTTGCTAACAGGTCAATGGAGAAGTTGAGTAAATAGCTACATCTTTTTAAACACTCCGTATGCATCTTAAAAGCCAGAAAATATACAAATTCTCAAAAATATTGTAACCTAGACTTGTACTGTAAATCACCTTACCCTATTATCTTTCCACTTTTCAACATCCTTTCATTCTTCTTGTTTCCTTTTCCTTATCTCTCACTAGTCTATTAAACTATCTATCAATCCATCATGAACCCAGAGTACTTTACACTCAACGTCTCTTTTACAGCAAATAAATACGGGCTCCTAATCAATCCACATTGCTGAATCTCTCTCGCTAAGGAACCTTTCCAAAAATCCACAAGGAAACTGTCAATCAGATCATAAAAATTCCTATTCTTTCAGGGTTTAATTCATAAAATCAAGTTATGAACAACCGAGGAAAATAGTATATCAGCAAAAGGGGTCAATGCAATATACATTCCAAGCATCCATAGGCCAGTAGATCCTTAATAACATTTCTCTTTGTTTTGTATTTTTAGCACAAAAATAATTGGAAATATTGCCCGAAACTACCAGCAGGAAGATGCATCTTATATCCCAAGACGGATGAAAGAAAAGAAACTTATGCTAAGTTGTAGAAATTCAAAGTTTCTTGAAGAGTTGGAAATAATTTAGAGATGGGAAATGTCTGTTACATATACATAGAAGTTTCACAGCACTTGGACAGAATTCATGATTTTTTAAAATATGGAATATAAAAGGGGGAAGTACTCTTTATGTTACAAGATTCAACACATTATTACCTAGTTGGCTGGGGCAGCAAAATACAACAACTGCATCTCTGCAGTGAGGTAAGACTCCTCCCAATGAGTGTCTTGGATATGACACTAGAATCTCACTTCAAGTAATGCTGGAGCTTTGGGTAATGCAGAGTACCTCTTCATTGCCATTGCTCCCAGGTCCACTCTGGCCCAGAGTCCTATCTATGGGTCAAATAGAACTAAACTGTGTACTTATACTGACTGAATTGTTTGATATAGTTTTATGTGCTAAACTGAATTGTTTGATATAGAACTGTTTTTGACATTTAAACTGTGTACTTATGCTAAACTGCATTGTTTGAAATAGAACTGTTTATAAGTATAAAAATGGGTTTGACATTAATGACCTACAATGGTTGATGTGCGATCCAACCAAACCAAACCAAATTCAATACATTGTTTTTCACAAGTCAATTGGTTGGTTGATGTTTTATGGCATATCAACCCTTGTGGTTTATTCAATGCTATATATACATATATATGATTTGTAAATTCATAGTTTGTAGATAAGTTTATTTTTAAGTGAATTGTTAGAGCTCATTTGTTTGCACACTGTTAAATGGTTTCAAGTACTCCTATGTAACACTAATTATTCTATTCAATGCTAATTATTTGTTTGCACATAGTTAAAAAGTTTTCAGGTCTTACTATTTAACATAAGTAATTCTATTTATCAAATATTCCTATGTAATATAAATAATTTGCACACAGCTGTAAGGTTTCAAATAACTAATAATAATAATCCTTAGGAAATGATAGAACAGTTCTATTTTAACCATACATAGGACCCTAACAAGTACTACCACTCCAGGTCAAAATGGACCTGGGAGTAATGGCAATAAAGAAATGCTCCATATTCCCCAAAACTCCAACTTTAATGTCATGCCGAGAACGCCCATTGTTGGAAAGGGGTCTTACCCCACTGCAGAATTGCAAAAGGCATATTCTACAGTCCCAGTTGACAGGGTGGAATAATCAGAGTCAGTAGGCATTAAGTACGTAGTAAATGTTGAAATGAACCAAAAATACATTTAAAGCATAAAAGACTAGATTGCATTTCATGATTGATCGATTGATTAATTTTAATGGTATGTCAACCCATCTAGGGTTATTATATGCCTAGAGGTTAAGGAATTGTATTTATTGTACATTCACATTTTTTGTGTAGTTGTTTCTTAAGAGTTTTTTCTTTCACATGGTCATATCAAACACAAATAATCTTTAAACAGATCTATTTAACACATAAATGGAATCCAAACAAGTTCAACCACTCCAGGTCAGAGTGGACTTGAGAGAAACAACACTTTCACACTCCTGAGATCTCCAGAACTGAAGCCTTACCCTCAGATGCAGTTTAGTGTCATACCCAGGACACCACCCCTTTTGGGGAGATAGAAGAAGGGGTTACCTCTCTGTAGGTGATACAATCAGCATATCCTAACCTCTATCAACAATTAAGACTTCTTCCTTTTCTTACATTGGTTGACTTAGCAAAGTTTAAGAGCCCAGTCTGAAGGGAGAAAAAATGATTCATGTCTTCCCTAAGAGCAATGATGCAAAATAAAAAACAAAAAGCCTCATCCAGGATTTGAACTCGGGTTGCTATGTCCACCTCCTTTAACAATAACTATCATGTCATACGTACTTCATACTTTACTCATGCCTTTCATTTTAAATTTCACACAAGTAAATATTACATATAACAATTTTAAACACACAGCTGTATTTGAGAAAAATTAATAACCTTCTAAGTTATCTAGATATTACACTGCAGCTGTCAAAAACACAAACTGTTTATGAAATATGTCATCAGAACTTTGAATAATTTACATTGACTGAGTGTCCTGATTATGATATTAAATTGCATCTGATGATGAGGCTATGGGGTATATGAAGCATTCCTTCATACTCGTTACTCTCAGGTCCACTCTGACCCAGAATTGTAGTACATGTTTGGGTCCCATCTATGGGTCATATAGAAATATAGAACTGTTCAATTATTTATAATGGATTATTATCAATATTAGTTATTTGAAACTATGCAGCTGGAGTATTAGATAGTAATACTTGATAAATAGAATTATTAGTGTTAGATAGCAATACTTGAAACAATTTAACTGTGTACTGAAAATTTATTGATATTAAATAGAATTATTAATGTTAAATAGCAATACTTGAAACTATTTAAAAAGGTTCAAACAAATGAGCTCTAACTTGTTAAAAAATGAAATTTGGTTTGATTCTGTTTTATGGCATAACAACCATTGTGGGTTATTTAATGCCAAATCTTGTTAATAAGTAAAGTTGGTGACCTTAGTTGAGAGTGACATGACGGCTCCCTTTTCAATAGCTGAGTGTTAACCAAAGCTGCATCAAGTACCATTTTTTGAGTCTTTGGTATGACTCGACCTGGGATTTAACCCCAGTCTCCTGAACCATCGGCAAACACTGCACTCATTAGGCCAATGGCCTGGTCAAATCCTGTTTATATATATATATATATATATATATATATATACACACACACACACACACACACACAAATATATATATATATGATTTTTGAGTGAAAAGTTCATAGGTAACAAACCAGAGCTCATTTGTTTACTCAGTTAAATGGGTTTAAGAAGGATATTTAACACTAATAATTCTATTTGATATTAATAATCCATTGTAAAAAATTGAGCAGCTCTATTTGATCCATAGACAGGACCCTCACAGGTACTATCACTCTGGGTCAGAATAGACCTAGGAGTAATGGTCACGAAGGGGCACTATCCATTCCCCTAACTCCAAGACTGGAGCCTCACCATCAGATGCAATTTAAAGTCATACCCAGAACAAAAAATGAAGTTACATCCCCGGAGGGGTTGAGCTCTCTAGCAAAGGTATTAATGGTTACCACTCACATAATGCAAAGCTCTTCTTATGAATCGAGCTCCCAGTAGCTGTTAAGCGTATATATACGTAAACAAAACAGAAAAGAGATACATATGCATTTAAAATCCCTTCACTTACTGTACTATAGCCACAATTAATGCCATGTGCGAAATAGACATGGCATGTTGGTAACACATATACAACGAACATAGGAATCTCGAAATTCGAAAACACTTAACAACTTCTTGTTCGGGGTATGAAACATTTTTATTAACTTTGAGTTAAAGGTTTCGACATAAGGAGGAGAGACACAATCTTCTATGCTGTCTTATTCATTTGGCCCCCATCTCGAGTGGCACCCATAGGGCGCAAGTTCGCCTCCAAAAGTTGATCCTCCTCGTTTGGCGTCTAGTACTCAACTCTCCAACTTTCTTCAGATTCTTACACAAACCTCCACGCGCTTCCGGTGCGTGACATCACCCATACCCTGTCACCCCGTTCCATCATCTCGGGCTATTGTGACATCTCTGAGTGGCACGTCCGCTCTGTGCACACACGTGCGCATTAACACCCGCATCAAGTTGCACTTAACTAACCCATGTGCTGAGCCGAAAGGTTCTCAGCCTAACTAAACTCAAAGGCATGGACTGAAATCCCTTGGCCATTACGTTACATTATGCTGAATTTTCTCATGGCTGTGTGATAGAATATCTGACTGTTGTCAAAGTCAGCAGGGATTTCAATCCCAGCATCCCAGCATCTTGCTATACTGCAGAGTTGTGATTCAACCAGTCAGTCAGTTTGTGGATGACTATATATATATATATATATATATATATATATATATAAACAGTATTTGGCTTTATATAACCATCAAGAGTAGATATGGCATTAAACCAAATACTCAACCCTTACAAGCATTGTGCTGATGAAGCAAATGAATGTTTTATTACAGTAAATATGAGTCTTATACACATTGTTTCAGAAAAATTTATATAATTTTATAATCTAATAACTGAACCAATTCTTGGTCAAATGATCTCAAATTTTAACGTTTTGCTTGGCATATCAACATTCATGGGTTATTTAATGCCAAAGCCATTCTTGTAGAACAGTACTGGTGCTATTTAATCCATAGCTGGAGGGATAAGAGGGTTCATGCCTTTTCCAAAGGCATTAGTTCTGAAGTTAAGGTAATTGCATGACTCAAGTTCAAACTTACTATGATGTCGCAGTCAAGCATATTAGCCACTATATCACAGGAATTCTCACCAATTCTATGTTTACTGTCATTTTCTTTTCATGTATGAAAATGGCAATCCTCAGAAAAGAAAACTTTTAAACATTAAACATAAATTTTAGAGTTGTTCCTATACTTGCTGTTAAAATTTGAGACCATTTGAACAAGAATTGGTCAATTTATTTGATTACAAAATGATGTCAATTTTTTTGACACACCCTGTATTTTACATTTATATACTAACAAACATTTTTTTTTAACCTTGTTCACTAAGTCAAATTTTACCAGTTAAAAATTTGAATAACTTCAAAGATCAAAGTCAAAAAGTGGGGATTAACTCATGTAATAAAATCTCGGCTCTTACAAATTCAAAATAGGATGTAAAGCGGTGAAAACTGCTTGCAATAACAGCCAAGAATTTGACCAAAGTTGTTCACCAATGGTCCAAGAGACCGAGGTTCAATTCCAGGTCAAGTCATAGCAAAGACCCAAAAAATGGTATTTGATGCCGCCTTGCTTAGCACTATAAAGTGAGGATCAAGGGTAAAGTGGAGCAATCCTGGGAATGGAGTAGCTCCATCCCTACACCTTAGCTGTTGAAAAGGGAGCCTTTGGATCACCCTTGACTAAGGTTGCCAACTTTACTTACTTTTTTTCATATATGTATAAAAAAATAAAAGAGGATACTTTACTCAGCTTACTCACAATACCTCCCTTGGAGGCACTCAGAGCACAGAAGTTATTGTCATAGAAAATGGATCCAGCAACCAGAGTTCAAATTCAGGATGAGGTTGTTTGCATTTCACATATATTAACACCTTTGGAAAAAGTATGAAACCGACAATTCTCCTCCCCCTATCATAGTAGGGCAGACTGAGCTCTTGAACCTTGGTATGATAACTGATCAAGAAGAAGGAAAACAATGAATCTAAACCAGTTTAACAACTGACCTTGTGTCACATCATACTCATAGAGGAGAGGTTGGGTAAATATATACACTGATGCAAAATGAAATTGAAACACTCCAAACATGCATTTCAATTTACTTCAGCTAAAATATACATGCTTAATATAGATGGATTATAGTAAATCATCCCATATATAGACAAATACATCCACAGCTTCCAAAATAAGGAGTGTCTTAAAAGTAACCAGACCCTATACGCATAATGTACCTCATCATACTTCAATGTTGCAATTTTATTATCCTCACTACTCGGTAGTAATTGGTTTGCAGAACTGCCTTGCAAAACATTAGACCTTGACAAGGTCCTCTAAATATTCTAATCACAAGGTTACTTGTAGAGTTTATAGTATTTGGTATTTGTTTTTCCAAAAGGACAGTATGAAAGTAAATATGGATTAAAATCCGATAGTATGAAGGTAACAGAAAAACATAATCCAAATATTATTTGGATTATGTTTTTTTGCTACCTTCATACTATTAGATTGTAGAGTATATCTAGTGAGGATCAAACTCATTACCCAGGAGTAATTGGTCTGCCAAACAGCCTTGCTATCCAGTAGACCCTAACAAGGTCATAAAAAAAATAAAAAATAAAAAAAAATAGATAAATAAAAAAAAGCATAGCTTAGATTTTGGAAATCTTTGAGAAAAGCATAAATATAAATACTTTCCCTCCAGCTGTGGGTAAATAGTAGGGCAGACTGGGCTCTTTAGCCTTGCTATTGCAACCAGTTAGGAAAAAGAAAACCTATTATATTTTGTTATTGACAGTTTAACAACCATGTAAAATGATCTCTCAGATGAAATAAAATGTGAATTCCTCCAAGCTGTAGCTGTGTTCAGTACTATTGCAGAGTTGCACCACTTGGACTTTAAAAAAATGCCTGGAAAAAAAGATAAGTGGGAACTACACTGTTTTGAACAAATCCTGGAAGCAACACTCTACAAAAAAAAGCTATACTTTCACATACCTCCAATCTCACAAACCATCCAAGTAAGACAAAAAAAAACACACTGGGCTCTGCTGAACAAGTAAGGACCAACTCATAAGCGATGTTCTCCTATGGACTCCTACCCATGGACACACCAATGTAAGCAGACCAGCCAAAACTTACATTCATCAGCTCTGTACAGACACTGAATACAGCCTCAAGGATTTAGTAAGAACAATAATTGGTAGGGATAGATGGTGAGAAAGAGTTAAAGGAGTCTGTGCTACCAGCATGCCACGATGATGATGCTCTGCTTAGAAATTGACCTTGTGTATCGCATTCCACTTGTGGAGGAGGGATCAGGTGAATATAACTCTACCTCGCCAATAGATTCCCTCCCTTCTTCTCAAACATCTTGACAGCATCATACAAAAGAGGGTCTCCAACACGGCAGCAACTCAAAAATCCCTATATTTCAAGACCCCATACTTCTATGTTCTTATAATAAACAAACTTGTTTATTGTTGACAACAATGCGTACATTCTAATAGTTCCTATTTTAATACATTTTATTCTAAGCTCAAATATACGGCTTTAAATTCAGTAGTTGAAAACAGTCATTATTTTTGCAACAATTTTATGCCTATATATATATATATATATATATATATATAAAAATGGCCTTATTTTGTTTGTTATGCATCAGTAGAAATCTAGGAATTTTCAGATTATGAAATTTAATATAGAGACTTAACCAAAACATTTTACCAGAAATGGATATTTTTTATCTCTTTAAATAAAGGTTAAAAGTTTTCCTACAGTGAACTAAGTAAACCTATTGTGATAAAATTGAAAAGAATATGATTCAATGTTTGACTTCAATAAGAGAAGAAAATCAACAGTTTAGCCTTAAACAATTTTAAGTTTTAAAAATATAGTCAAACTGATTTCTGTTTATTACAACGATACATATATTACTAATTGAAAAAGTTTGTTTGTCTGTCTGTTCTCTAAACAATTTAATGTTGACTAAAGAAAATTTATTATTCACACTTATGGGACCCAAGTAAAGGCTATATTGCTTCAAGACAACCAAATTTTCAAACTTCCTTTGAAAAAAATTTTTAGATATTTCTGATTTCTGTTTATTTTAACTATATACATTAATGATATATTTTGATAAGAAGAGTTTGTTTGTCTGTCCAATAAATACTCTAGAACTAGATGATTTTTACTATAAAAATACATTGTGAAATATTTTTCAATAAAAATTTACAGCAGAAGAATTTTTTAAATAAAAATTCAATGAAAAAATTCACTGCAAAAGATTTTTCTATAAAAATTCACAGCAGAAGATTTTTTCTATGAATTCATTGCAAAAGATTTTTCTAGAAAAATTCACAGCAAAAGATTTTTCTATAAAGATGCATTGGAAATAATTTTACAAGAAAAATGCATTGGAAATAATTCTTACTTTGAAAATGAATTGTAAATTTGATAATTTAACATGAAAATGTTTGGCTATCGAAGGAAACAGAAAAACATACTCTTCCAAATCATTAATAGAGATATGTAGAGTATCAATAATGCATTATTAATACCACAATCTATTTTTTAATAATACATGCCAAAAACTTATCTTTGTAGAAGAAAGATTGTACGGTTATTGGCTGGCATTTTCACTTGAGAATAACTTGCTTGTTATAACTTTGGCAACATTTAGAACAAGCACAGGCAACCTTTTTTTCAAGAAGTGAACCACAAGATGTATGCTCATCATCAGGTGAGCCACATAATTCAAGGTAATTATTCATCAAAGATACCTCAATCATTTTCACTACAGAAAACCAGATGACAAAAACCTCTGCTTTAGAAATAGGCAAAAGTTGATTTTCTTTCTTTCTTTTTTTTTTTTTTTTTTTGCTTCAGTAAAAAGATCTTTTTAATAAAAACTGAAGTCTTCATAAAATATTATCATTGATATATATCAATGTGGTTAAAACATACAGAATAATGTTGCAATACATTATAGAATAATTAAAAGAAAAAAAAATGAATACTTAAAAAATCAATATATTCAATAGGAATATGACCTGTGTATATTCATAACCTGCAGATGAAAATCTTATTCCAACTATTTTCTTTAAATTACAGGTGAATATTTTAACAAGTTAGTGACCATAGTCGAGGGCGACCCAAAGGCTCCCTTTTCAATAGCTAATACACCGAGATGTAGGGGAGGGCGTTACTCCTTTCCCTGGATTGCTCCACTACCCTTGATACGTACCTTATAATGCTGAGTGTTAAGCAAGGAGGCATCAAGTACCATTTTTAAAGTCTTTGGTATGACGCGGCTCATTGGCTTGTGGATAGAGTATTTGCTGATGGTCCACGAGACCTGGGTTCAATCCCAGGTCACTTCATACCAAAGACTTTAAAAATGGTACTTGATACCTCCTTGCTTAACACTCAGAAATATAAGGTACGTATCAAGGGTAAAGTGGAGAAATCCAGGGAAAGGAGTAGTGCCCTCCCCTACACCATGGTGTAGTAGCTATTGAAAAGAGAGCTTTTAGGTCACCCTCAACTTCGGTTGCCAGCTTTACTTATTTTAACAATCTGACAATTAGATAATTTCATTTGTCACTTTTAAATTGAAGGAAATGTTAATATAAAAACACATGATAAAAATGTACATAAAAATATGAAGATTGGTTCCTAAGTTATTCATTTGACTATATGGAAAAAATGTTTAGGAAAAAACATCTTTCCTCAGGAAAAAGAATAATGATAAACATTACTTTCTTGGAGAAATTAGGCAAACCATTCAGAAAGAATTGAACTGTGATTTACCTATGATGGATTTAGAAAGTTACAACATAAACAACGTCTCTAAGTATTACAATCTATTTTGAAAAATAGTATAGGATAAACATTTCTTTAGTAATTTGCTACAGCAATATATCCATGCATTTATGGGATAGCTAGAAAGCCCGAGACACTTGTACTAATCCTTGCCCAGTTGGCTGGGGCTGTAGAATACACTGACTGCTTCTCTGCAGAGGGGTAAGACCCCCCCTAATGAGTGTCCTGGATATGACACTAAACAATCTGATGGTGAGGTTCCAGCAGTGCTGGAGCTTTGGGGAATGCGGAGTACCCCTTCATTGCCATCGCTCCCAGGTCCACTCTGGCCCGGAGTGGTAGCACCTGATAGGGTCCTATCTATAGGTTAAATAGAACTAACAGCATACTTATGCTAAAATGAATTGAGTAAACTGAATAGCTTGAAATAGAAATATTTTTGACGATTAAACCGTACTTACACTTAAACTGCGTGCTTATGCTTAACTGAATTATTTCAAATAGAACTGTTTTTCAACATTAAAACTGTATTTACACTTAACTGAATTATTACATGTAACTGCTTGAATAGTTTGAAATGGAAATGTTTTTGATAATTAAACTGTGTACTTATGCTAAACTGAATTGTTTTCAATAGAACAGATTATTTACATAAAAATGGATTTGGCGTTAAATAACCTACAAAGGTTGATATGCCATAAAACCAAACAAACCAAAAACCAAACCTTGTACTAATCCACTTCTGTTTTTATTTAAAATAAAATAAGTGTTAAGAGTTTTTTCAAAAAGAACAAAAAATAGCCTGGGTGGAAAAATGTTTTTTTTAACAAGAACACACTACTAATTAGGTCTATGTTTCATGATAACAGGGAGTTGACTTTTCCAAATAAATGATATTGTAAAGATACAATGAATAACTATCTCCCTTAGATGATTGAGATGCCCTGGCAGACATATGACATTATCAGAAATCCACTCTTGACCTTCATTTGCCTCTGGTCTATGAACAGAACAGATGTCTCAAAACCCTGTCAGAGAATGGTAAAACCACATGGCTATCTTACTTTCCCTTATCAACTTATCCTTTTTCTATCTCGTACCCCTTTTACATACTGCTTGTTCAAGGAAGAATCATCAGACCAAGAGCTGCTCTAGGCATGATGATCAAATAGGCATGAAACTAATAGTCACTTGGCTGAGGTTGTAGAATATACTAACTGCACCTCTGCAGAGAGGTAAGACCCCACTCCCAACGAGTGTCCTGATATGACACTAAACAATCAGATGGTGAGGTTCCAGTAATGCTGGAGCTTTGAGGAATGTGGAGTACCCTTTCATTGCCATTGCTCCCTGGTCCACTCTGGCTCAGAGTGATAGCACCAGATAGGGCCCTATTGATGGGTTAAACAGAACTAAACTGCGTACTGAATTGTTTGAATTAGGACTGTTTGACTAAACTGAATAGCTTGAAATAGAAATGTTTTTGACAACTAAACTGAGTACTCATCCTGAACTGAACTGTTTAAAATAGAACTGATTATTTGTATAAAAGTAGATTCGGTATTAAATAACCTACAAAGGTTGATATACCATAAAACCCAAACAACCAAACCAAACTAACAGTCACCAAGCACTCTTGACTGTGTCTAAACAATTCAAACCTATATATATATATATATATATATATATATATATATATATATATATACGCGCGCGCACACACACACTAAGGCAAGTCAAAAGTTTTACAATACTTTATTCTTCAAGTTACAACAAACCAGCCTAGCATTCAAAGTAGAAGCTAATATGTTACACAATCTGAAGCCAGCTTTCTACCAGTTCTTTGATCCCATGTTGATAACGTTCTTGTCTTTTGAAGCTTCCACTGCCCCTCTATCAGATGGTGAGGCTCCAGCCTTGGGGAATGTGAAGTACCCCTTCATTGCCATTGCTACCAGGTTCACTCTGCCCTGGAGTGGTAGCAACTGATAGGGTTCTATCTATGGGTCAATGAGAACAAATTGTGTGCAAACTGATGTTAAATTGTGACTGTTATATAGTAATACTTGAAACCATTTACAAAAAAAAAGAGCTCAGGCTCATTTAAGTATGTTATCTACAAAATATATATATATATATATATATATATATATATAAAGAGGATTTGTTATGAAATAACCTACAACTGCTGATATGCCATAAAATCCAACCAAACCAAATCACACACACACACACACATATATATATATATATATATATATATATAAATAAAGAGGATTTGGCATTGAATAAGCTCCAATGGTTGATAGGCTATAAAACCCAAGCAAACCAAATCCTATATATTTGTTATATAGGTATAAAAAAAGAGTTGGCATTAAATAACCGACAATCATTGATATACCATAAAACCAAACCAAATCAATCCACTTTCTCTTGGTGTTGAAGCACCACATAGAATGTGAGCTATGAATCAGAGCAAGTAATATTGAGGGAGCTGGGTCTGAATTATATGCTGGGGATGGCATTAGTTCAATTCCTTTAAGTTCCTAATGTCTATTCTAAAAACCAGCTCATATGCAAATATTGCAAAACTTTTGAATCACCCAAGAACTAGCTTAGTCTTCCATCAAACATGACAGAAAGGTGTCATAGTATGATCTAATATTCCGTGATAATGAAGATTATTTTGATCACTCAGTAAATCTTGTAAATATTGTGCAAATTTTTCTTGCATTAGAGATAGCATCTTTTCTTTTATGACAACAGTCGCTAAATTTTCAATCTGTATGTCCTTCAGCAATAAAATGTTTTACATTACAAAATGTGTCACATGTATTCATTTCACCTCACCTGCATTGTCCGAAATCAATTTCCACAAATGCTGAATTATTGATAATACACACTGGATTTCTATGTTTTGTTTTTGTAGTTTCTTTGATTGTGCAAGCTGAATGTTCATTTTCCGAAATGCTTGAACCACACAAATATATGCCTCAGTCTCTTAGATGATTCAATTTGCTTATCTCCTCAACAAATCTGCTCACCTTCTTTCAGCCTCTTTGTTAGCAGTTTCATTCTGACTGTCTTCTTCACAAAATTAGACCTCTAAAATCTACATCTGCAGCTCTTCTCAGAGCTCTTCTTTTTGGAGGGAGTTTTACTCCTCTACAATAGATACAGTTAGCATATTCTAAGCCTTGCCAACAGGAGTTTACTATCAAATACTAATAATTCATACACAATTCTATAGTTTCAAGTAACACTTCATCATCATCATGTCGTGCTGGTAGCACGGATATCCCTGACCCTCTCTCGCCACTTTTCCCTATTGTTCATCACCTCAGGCAGGTCTTCTGGACAACATCCTGTATCCTCACATAGTTGCTTAATGTATGTTTGTGCTGGTCGTCCTGCTTTTGCACGGCCATGTGTGGGGGTCCATAAGAGTATATCACTTATGAATTCATCCCTGCTTCTCTGGTTCGTCTAACTTGAATAGTTTTCGTGATAGGAGGCAGATGGCCGTACAGTTGGTGTCTTGTGGGGTGTTGCCGCCAGGACTTGTTCAAGATTGCTCACAGCATTCTTATGTAATTGCCGTCTAGCTTCTTCTCCAGCCGTTTTGTTAGAGTCCATGTAGTACATCCATATAGCAGTATCGATGCGACCGCTGCCTGGAAGAAACTGCGTTTCATTTTATCGGTTAGGTCTGATTTCCATATAATTGATAGCCTACTGATAGCTGTCCATGCTTTCATTAACCTCGTGTCGATGTCCTTTTCAGTTGATGCAACGCTGCTTCCTAGGTAAGTGAATTTGTCTACTAGTTTAAGAGGGGTTCCATCTAGAGTGGAGATGTCACCTGTTTGATTATAGCACATATATTCTGTTTTGTGTGCATTGACATAGAGGCCTATGCCTGCGGCTGCTCTACTGCATAGTTTGGAACGAACATTTCATATTTAATCATAATCATTTGTTTTCACTGTTACATAGTTTCAAGTATTTTCTATCAAGTTGTCATAATTTGCAGTTATATGATTTCAAGTATTCTTACCTAATACAAATAATTTATACACAATTTTATAGTTTTAGCTCACTGTTCATATTTAATCATAATCACTTGTTTGCACAGAGTTACATTAATTTGAGTAATCTGAGAATTAATTTTTTTTATTTATTGCGGACTTTTTGTCCTCATCTTGGTAGTTTTTGTGTTGTTTCTTCTTCACTACATTTCGTCCAAATTTCACCTCTGGCCTTCTTCAGGTGATTAACTGCGACCTCGGATAGGAATGCTGAGTCTTGTAACCGTATCCCCAGTAATTACTGCCTTCCATAGTTGTTGTCTATTGCACCACATTTTTGACCAAGTAAACCTCTGGCCGGCTTGGGTAGGAATTGAAACCACTATCTTCTGACAATGCTCACCTGGAACCATAAAGACTCAACGCCTCTATTTGCTGCGCAACATGGTGACTAGGTTTAGAATACAAGAGCTATGAGTATGAGGCATGCAATGAAAATCAAAATCACTTAGTCTGCAAGATTAGCTTGTTAACCATTACACTCTTCGTAATCTCAACAAAAAAAGTCATAAGATTTATTTTTCAACCAAACAGATTTCTTGACAAAGCTGACAAGGCAGGTAATTGGGAAAGAGATACAAAACCAAGTTTTTATATATAACATAAAAAGATAAACGCAAATGAGAAAAGTTAGCAAGAAAAAGTGCTCGATGCTACTACAGTAGAGCAAGTATACAATGCAGAAAAATATCAAATCTATTACTTAAAGTTTCATGTGATGTGCACAATCATCAGATCGAAAAGTTTTTTCAAGATTATATATATATATATATATATATATAGATAGATAGATAGAGAGACAGACAGAGACAGAGAGTAAAAGTAAAAAATATAAGTTGACACATAATCAACAGTACTTGGTAACTTAGATACTTACAGATGCAATCAACCAAGAACTACATCATATATGTGTGTGTCTGTGTGTGTGCATTCTTCCAAACAGGCAGGATGTAGCATAAAGTCAATTCTTTTTAAGGAGAATGTAACAGGTTTGAATTCAATGTTTTCCTTCTCCAAGACTGGTTGCCTAAACAAGCCAAAAGAACCCAATCTGCACTTTACTCATAGATAGAGAGAGAATACCAGGATTGATACCTTTCCTAAGAGTACTAATGCTATGTGAAATGCAATCAGCCTCATATAGGATTTGAACATGACTTGTCATGTCCATTTTCCCCATGGTGATAACCATTACACCATGAGCAGACACACATATATATATATATATATATATATATATATATATATATATATATATAGCATTTCAAAAAATTTCATATCATTTGAGATATACTGGGCGTTTCAGAAAAATTAAGCTCATTTTGTAATCTAATAACTTGACCAATTCTCATTCAAATGATTTGAAATTTTAACAGCATTTGAAGAAACAATTCAAAATTCTATGTTTAATGATTAAATTCCATTTCTTTTCCAGTAAATGCCATTTTTATAAATGAAAAGAATAAAACATTAAACATAGAACTTTGAGCTGTTTTAATACTTGCTGTTAAAATTTGAAATCGTTTGAACAAGATTTGGTCAAGTCATTAGATTAGGAAATGATATCAATATTTCTGAAACACTATATAATTTCTAAAAAGACTTATTTTTTTTCTATACAACTGGGATTTTGTAAAACTTTCAATATTTTTTTAGTGATTAAGTTATAATGCTTACATATACGGACATCTGGTAGTTGACAGAAAAGTGAGTCAGAAAGAAAATGATGAAAGTGGTGTTGATTATTCTATGACCAACACTTTTCCTGGTTTTATTTTGTGCTCATCTTTTAATGACAGATTTGCAACTAGACAAATTTTTTGATCATTTGATGTCAAACATTAAAGCTTCTTGAACAGTTTTCCCATTTTATGACATCATTAAATGATAAATATACAGGAAGGAATTGCAGCTCACTCACTCACAAACACACATATATATATGATTGCCACTTCTTTACACGAGGCCATATTTTCAATTCTGAAAAAAAAGCACCCATGGGAACGCATGTGGCTACTCAGGCCAACTTCAACTTTGCAAGCCCAGCTGCATAGGTGACAAGCGAAAGAACTGTACTAGACATTGACATTAATCCCGTGCATTCTTATATCACTTCTTGGACCAACAACAGATGCACATACTTTGTCACAGAATTCATATAAGTTACATGTAGGTTACTGCAGAAAAAAAATGCTTTATATATATATATATATATATATATGCATGCATATAATCATATATAGATGTTCTTATATGATCCAAGGAGGAAATCCAAAGAGTAGGAGTATCCAATTTGACTGCTCAATACGAACCTCTATTGATGTATAATTTATTTGGAATTAATGATACATCAACACTCAATGTGCAGAGCTAAAAAATCCTTTTATATAAAGACAAAAGAAAAAAATTCACTTTCTTGGTATCATTACAAATTTATTTCAGTTTTTTTTAAAAACCTTCTTCAGATGAATAATTCAAAATTTTTATTTAGATATTTTTATATTGCTTCCAGCGAGAATGGGATTTGAAAGAATTTCTTTTTGTTTTTTAAATTAAAATAATTTTTAATATATTTTATCATATTCTTTTAATCAAGAAATATTTTTTAAAGTGAAGATATTATATCTATTATTATTTTTCATTTATATAATTGTAGTGATGCTGGCAAAAGAAAGACACGGGGAACACAAAAAGGTAGATAGAAAAACATATATTCAAGTAACAGAAACAAGATATAACTAAACCGGATTAGACAGTAATTAGCTGAGAGGCCAGTCAGGTAGTGACTATTGTCCACTATGCAAGTGCTATCATGTGATTGTGTCACATGGGTTTGGATCAACTCTGGTGAACTCCCAGTTGATGTGTATTTATGGAGGAGGGTGAGTCCATTATGTAGGGAGTACAACAATAATGTTTACACAATCCTATAAAAAAAAAAAACAAAAAAAAACAACTGTTACCCCTATTTTTACATACTACTTAAAATTAAAAAAACTATTGCCCAGTCAGCTGAGACTGCACCTCTGCAGAGAGGTAAGACCCTCCCACTCAATGAGTGTCCTGGCTATGACACTAAACAATCTGATGGTGAGGTCCCAGTAATGCTGGGGCCTTGGGGAATATGGAGCACCCCTTCATTGCCATTGCTCCAAGGTCCACTCTAGCCCAGCGTGATAGCACCTGATAGGGCCCTATCTATGGGTTAAATAGAACGGCATACTTATGCTAAACTGAATTGTTTGATTAAACTGAATAGCTTGAAATAGAAATGTTTTTCACAATTATACCATACTTACATTTAAACTGCGTACTTATGCTAAACAGAATTATTTCAAATAGAACTGTTTTTGACATTGAAACTGTATTTACACTAAACTGAATTGTTTAACATAGAACTGTTTTGACATTTAACTGTGTGTAAACAAAATCTGTACTTATACTTAGCTGAATTAGAACGGCTTGACTAAACTGAATAGCTCAAAATAGAAATGTTTTTCACAATTAATCTGTACTCACATTTAAACTGCGTGCTCATGCTAAACTGAATTATTTGAAATTGAACTGTTTTTGACATTGAAACTGTACTTACACTAAACTGAACTGTTATATATAACTGCTTGAATAAACTAATAGTTTGAAATAGAAATGTTTTTGACAAACCGTGTACTCATGCTAAACTGAATTGTTTCAAGTAGAACTGTTTATTTACATAAAAATGGATTTGATATTAAATAACCTACAAATGTTGATATGCCATAAAGCCCAACCAAACCAAACTAAAAAAACTAATCCCAGAAAAAGACAAGGATTTTTTTTTCTATTTCTAAGTAGAATGTATGAATTAGGGGTAACAGGTTTGGGGGGGGGTTAAGGATTGTGTAAACATTATATAAATGAAAAATAATAATAGATATGATATCTTCAACTTTTAAAAAATTTTTCTCGATTAAAATATATGATGAAATATATTAAAAATTACTTTGATTTAAAAAAAAAAAAATAAAAATAAGGAATTTTTTTCAAGTCCCATTCTTGCCGAAAGCAATATGAAAACATCTAAACAAAAATGTTGAATTATTCATCTGAGGAAGGTTTTAAAAACCTGAAATAAATTTATAATGATACTAAGAAAGTGAATTTTTTCCTTATATATGAGGGAGAGAGAAAGAGACACACATACATATGTAGACACACATTCAAAATATATATATATATATATATATATATATATACACACACACACACATACACACTCACACATCATATGTATATATAAGGCAAGAAGCAAATGATATCTCACAGAAACACATAACATAGTGCTTCTAGCAAATACACCAGTCAATGCCAAATCCCTGCTGCCTAGCCTGGAGCAGGCAGCAGGAGGCGTTGGCTTCCACATGAATGCAAACAAAACAAAGTACATGTGTTTTAATCAAGAAGGAGCCATCTTCACTCTAAATGCCAGTCCTTTTGAATTAGTAAACCAGTTCCCATGCCATGCAGCAGTGTCTTAACTGAAAGTGATGTCAATATGCACTTAGTGAAAGCATGTACTGCTATCGATAGGCTATCAATTATACAGAAGTCCAATCTATCCAATAAAATTAAACAGGATTTCTTTCAAGCAGTGGTTGTGTCAATACTGTTGTATGGATGCACCACATAGACACTGACAAAACGTATAGAGAAAAAGCAAGGCGGGAACTGCACAAGAGGGCTACAAGCCCTATTGAACAAATCCTGGTAGCAACATCTCATGAAAAAGCAGCTGTATGACCACTTACAAGCTATCCATCCAAATAAGATAAACAAAACATACAAGATACTGCTGGAGAAATAAGGACAAACTCATAAGTGATGTTCTCCTATGGATCGGTTCATATGGACATGACAGTGTTGTCCAATAAGAACTTACTAATGACTGGTCTGTGTGGACGCAGGATGTAGTCTGGAAGACCTGTCAGGAGTGATGGATGATAGGGACAAATGGAGAGAGAGTGACAAGGAAACCCATGCTAGCAGCACAACTTGATCATGATATACACACAGGCACACACATTATATATATGAGAGAGAGAGAGAGAGATAGATATGCACACACACACAACATACAGACCAACATACTTTGTCACAGAATTGACACAAATTACCTGTAGTTTACTGCAGAAGGACTTGTGTTACACACACACACACACACACACACACACACATATATACATGCATATACACACTCATACATACATATATACACACACCCAAACACACCATACATATATATATATATACATATATTTGATATGATATGATATATGTGAATGCCACTTTACACAAGAAGGCCATCTTCTCAATACTGCAAAAAGAGCCCGTTGGCATGCATGTGACTATCCAGGCCAAATTCACCTAAGCAAGCCCTGCTGCATATGTGACAAGCAAATGAACTGTCTCTGGTATTGACATAAACTCCTTTGTCCACTCTTGTATGTCTTCTCAGACAGACTGTAAGCCCACCCACTTTGTCATAGAATTCATATGAACTACTAGTAGGTTGCTTCAGACAAATAGACACACATCACACACACACACACATTATATATATATATATACACACACAATACATATATATTTATGTGTGTGTTTGAGATGGCATGGTTATCCTCAAAGGAAATGGGCACAGCAACCCAAGCTCAAATCCTGGACAAGGCCTTTTGCATTTCACACGGCAAAAATAGCCTTGGGAAATGGATGAATCCAACTATTCTCCCTCTGGCAAGGGGTAAATAGTAGGCAACCAGTCTAGGAGAAGGAAAACTCTGAATTCAAATCAATTAAACTCCACTTAGAATTGACCTTGTGTTGTATCCTAATTTTGCAGAGAGGCTGGTATATACATATATAAATATACAAATTTCATTGAACATAATAGACATTTTCTGTCGAAATTTGTATTAACGAAGAAATGCTGCCAAAATATATATATATATAAACCTGTCTGAAGAAGTTCTTTTCTTGAATAAAGAAAGAAATATTACTACTAAACCTATTGTATCATATTTATCCTCTTATTTTTATCATCTTGTCAGGTTTACCAAAATCTACCATTTCTCTCTCTCTCTCTCTCTCTATATATATATATATTCACAAGGATGTGAAAAAGTATTTATTCTTTTAATATATTTTTTTTAGCTCAACTGTACCATGTTCTGTTTTATATTGTTGTATATCATAACCAAAATTGCAGATAATCATTAACACACCATCATTTAAGATATGTTTGCATATGATTATTCATGCTTTTGTAATTATGCCTATAATTAATTGCTAAAATATGCACATAGAGGTTGCATTTATTTGTTTAGGTAGTTATATTACTTGCTTGTTCATGCATTGCATATGTGTTGGGTGTGTGTGCTGCTCTATCTGCAAACACACACGAACCTATCAACTCAAAAAAAAAAAAAAAGAAACAATCAGAAACAGTATAAAATTCCTTGTACAAACGATATTAGTATGATAATTTTATTAATAGAGATGATACACACGAGATACTGGCGGGACTATACAAATCTTTAATCTAATAACAAAAATCTTCAAATCTTGTTAACATGGAAATCTATTTGGATGGCATTCAACCAAGTGCGGCAACAGTGGCATCATAGAGATGCAAGAAGCATAATTCATTAAAAAAAACTAAAAAAAAACTAAGGAAAATTGAGTTAAGATACCAACAAGCTCTTTTGTGAAATCTTAAAATGCTAAAAAAAGAATATATACGAGACAGTGAATATTACAGTCATACGTTAAATTGAAGAATATATATATATATATATATATAGTTAGAATTCAACAGCAAAAGTGCCTGCAAACTACAAAATCTTAGCACTCAAAATATAATGCATTCTATTAACAATTATAGGGTAATACAGCTCACTTGATGATCAAAGATATGAAACTCAAAATTCTGTGTAATTAAATGCCTTATATTTTTATTACATATATATATCTTCAGTTCAGTGTGTATGTGCAGCTGAATGCTTGAACGTGTTTGTGCGAGTGTGTGTGCTAGCTTACACATTAATATCAACAATTTTCTTTGAATACTTTTAATGGCATGTCAACTTGTCTCAAGTAATTTTATGCCAAGGTGTAAGGGAATAGCATTCATTGTACTTCTATCAGCTCATTGGCATAAGGGTTAGAGTATTTGTCAATGGTTTGCAAAATTGGGGTTCAATCTCAGGTCGAGTCATACCAAAGACTCAATAAGTGGTACTTGATGCCTCTTTGCTTAACATTCAGCATTATAAGGTATGGATCAAGATTAAATGGAGCAAATCCAGGGAAAGGAGTAGCACACTCCCCTACACCTCAGTATAGTAGATAATGAATTTTTTTAACACAGTTTTATGATGGTAAGTATTTTTATCTAATACAAATAATTTTCATATGTTTTAAGTATTCCTATTAAATATCATTAATTATATGGTTTCAAGTAATTATTTCTATTTAATAAATTATTTGTTTGCACACAGTTATATAGTTTAAAGGAACTGATAATAATCATTAGTAAAGAATTATAGCTTCAAGTAACTATTCTTAATACTAGCATCAAGTATTCTTATCAAATACTCATAATTTTCAAACAGATCTATTTGACTCAGAGATCCAACCCTAACAGGTGCTATCACTCAGGGTTAGAAAGGACCTGGGAGTAATGGCAATGAAGACTTACTCCACACTCCACAGATCTCCAAAACTGGAGCCTCAAATCAGATGCAATTAGGAATCATAGCCAGGACAATTGTTTACTTTCTCTTCAGGGGATACAGTCAGCATATTCTAAGCTCCTACCAACAGGGCAGTTATTATCCTTCATTTTCCTAATTCTAGTTACTTTTAATTACAACTTACTTGGGTCATGTCTTTAATGACAACAAAGAGATCAGCTATGAGATTTGAACTCTCAGACCTCTTGGCCTCAGGGAAACTTGGGTCTATACATAAGCTCTTATATCAAGTCACACAAGTAGTCTTAAGAGTATATAAGTTGGCTGACTGTAGTTGAGAACAATCCGAAGACTCCATTTTCAATAGCAACTACACTGAGGTATAGGGGAGAGTGCTGGTCCTTTCCCTGGATTGCTCCACTTAGCCTTGATCTGTACCTTATAATGTTGAGTGTTAAGCAACGAGACAACAAGTACCATTTTTTAAGACTTTGGTATGACTAGATTTGGGATTGAACCCCAGTCTCCCAGGCCATTGGGGAACACTCTGACCATTTTACCAATGGGCCAGTATGTGTGTTTGTGTGTGCGTGCGCATGCGCACGCATGGTGTGATGGTTACTGTCATAGGAAATATACACTATGAACCCATTTAACTGTGTGCAAATAAATGACTGATGTTAAATTGAACTATTAGAATTACATAGCAATACTTGGAAAGATTTAACTGTGTACAAACAAATGAATATTGTTGAAAAGAATTATCAGTGTTAAATATCAATACTTGAAACCATTTAACTGTGTGCAAGCAATAAACAGCAATACTTGAAACCATTTAACTGTGTGCTAACAAATGAGCTCTGGTTCATTTAAAAAGGTTACTCAAAAAAACTATTCACTTAAAAATCATATGTATGTTTAAACAGTACTTGGTATGAAATAACCATCATGGGTTGAGATGCCATTAAACCAAATAAGCTAACCTATCTAATTCAATATCAATCATTTGTTTGCACACAAATGGTTTCAAGTATTGCTGTTCATTTGTGATTCTAATTATCAAGCATCCCTATCTAACATGAACAACTTGGACACAGCTGAATGGTTGAAAATAGATAATAATCCTTAGTAAAAAATTGTACAGTTCTGTTTGACCCATGGATGGGACATTGACAGGTACTACCACTCTAGATCAGAGTGGACCTGGGAATCATGGCAATGAAAGTCTACTCCACACTCCCCAAACTTTAAAACTCACAATCAAATGCAGTTAATGTTGTATCCAGGATATTGAATATTTTTATTGTGGTAACATACAGCCCCTTCTGATAAAACAAAAATCAACTAATTCAGATTGCTGTCTTAATTTTTATACAGATGAGGCCTTTACAAAGATGAGAGGTGAATGATAAATCTAAAATCTGGGAGAGGCTTAAAAATTTTTGAACGACCCTTGTAACCCAGGGTGTATAGCAGTCGAAATGTTGCGAGTATAACAAACAAGATGAGGACAACAATAAATAAAACAAACTCAATTACACAGAGCAACAGTCATGAAGCAGCCATAACCTTGCAACGTTTTGTAACTACTAACACAATTTAAAGAGTCCAAGAGAAATATTCTTGGCTAATAATATACAGAATAATGGCCACATTTCAATAATAAATAACATTAATGCAACTTTTCTAGATTTTTCTGGCATAGTGTCATATATTAGCTTCATGTGTTCAGATATTTCTGAGCACAGCACTTGGTCTTGTTTGATTTAGAAATAGTAAAAACAGACCCACAATTTCCAAACTTTTATTATCTACTCTCTCACGAGGTGCCCGTGGTGTAGTGTTATCGTCGTAGGAATTGGACACGGCGACACGAGTTCAAATCCTGGACGAGACTGATTGCATTTCACATAGCACTAATACCCTTGGGAAAGGTATGAATCCAATTATTCTCCCTCCAGCTATGGGTAAATAGTAGGACAGACTAGGTTCTTTAGCCTTGGTGAGGCAACTAGTCTAGGAGAAGGAAAACTCTGAATTCAAACCTGTTAAACTCCGCTTAAAAATTGACCTTGTGTCGTATCCTGCCCGAGCGGAGGGGTTGGGTAAATAGGATTATCTACTCTCTTATAGTCAACATTGTCTCATCTTGCAATAGTTCACCAAATATTTTCCTTCTCCCTCTATCATCTATCTCATAACTGAAGGGCAGATAGAGCTATAGCCACCAAAATTTTCTTCAGTGACTAATAGGAACTAACAGCATGATTTTTAACATATTTGATTTTAAAAATTTCAAACCGTTTTAGGTTTTTTAGCTGGAGGGCTCAATTTACAATTTAACTATTATGCTAAACTCGACCCTTACATTGGGTCTTTCCACTTAGCTAAACTGAGTCACTTTTTTCTGGCTTAATTGTATGAAGTAGATATCTAGTTAAAAATTACCTCACCAGAAATCAAAATTCTGACTTCTTCTGTGACACCTTTCTGCTCTCAATTTCACATACTGATGTCAACATACTCGTAGATAAAGCGCAAGGATAGTAATTGACGGGTTAAAAATCTAATCTCACTAATAAAATAAAATGAGAATTCTCCCAATTTGTATCTATGTCAGTATTATTGCATGGTTACACCGCTTAGAAATTAACAAAACACCTGGAAAAAATGCTGTATGCTGTTTTGTACAAAGCCAAGCCTGGAAGCAGCACTCTACAAAACAGTAGCTGTATGGCTACTTACTTCCCATCACATAAACCTTCCAACTAAGACATTGTTGTGACCCCGGAAAGGGTCACTAATGAAAACACAAACACTGATATTAGATAACAGATTATATTACACAAAAAAGATAGAGTTACATAGAAAAGGTAAGAAGTCTCGTACTTTTCGGATAACACTGATATTGATCTGCCTCCCTGGCAGTGAAATCTCTCAGTACTAATAACGATGAGAAGAGTCCATTATGGTGAGATGGGTAAGGCTCCCACAACAGACATGCAGAGAACTGCTGGAGAATGTTAGAATGAATGCGTAAGTGACATTCTTCAGTGGAATACATGGACACAGCAGTGTTAGCCAACCAGCAAAACCTTACATTCACCAGCTCTGTATAGAGAGAGGATATCATCAAGATGACTTACCAAGAGTGATAGCCAATAGAAGCGGATGGTAAGAGAGAATCAAGTTTACAAGTAGGTTGAATAATTTAGAAATCTTACAGCCAAAAGAGATCAAGGAAGAGAGTCGGAAGACTGTGCTATATCACCATTCTAACAATACATAATCGACTTTCTACACAATTCAAACTTATTTTTACCATTAAAGCCTATTTTAGTTTAGATATGAAATTCAACTGAATATATCATAATATGGTGTTCAAACAATGCTGGCTCCTGTCATGGTCATCAGGTGAGGTGAGCTGGGATGCTGTAGACTCCTTGGCGCGCATGGGGCCACAATCACAAACGGAATATGATATTTATCCTACCTCCTACTAGGCAGGATCTGTCACAAGGTCATTTTCTTGTGGGTAGCCATAAATGAATTGAGATTTATGCATGGCAGATGCAAAAAAAATGCTTATTCCGGTCAACGTTCCCTTTTTGGGGAGCCTTGGGCACCAAGCTATGAACTTAGCCCTGCCAAGAAGGTATTGTCTAGGAGGACAGCCCACTGAGACCTAGCAATTTAATCTAATATCACCCACCTGGCACAAATGCCAGACAGGCTGAGCAAGGCTGCACAAAGATGCCGGTTAAAATAATGGTTATATTTGTTTTAGATACAAATAAACTGCTTCTAATTAAAATTTAAGGTTTATTTGTTTAATGGCATAGCAATCATCATGGGTTATTGTTATGGTACCTATCTTACGGACTATAATGAACTCTTCCAATTACTATGAATACCGGGAGAATATTCATCTCGGTATTAAGTTAACTCCAGCCTAACACTTTAGCAGTCAGACTGACGTTCACTCTTTTACCTATGCTGCATTTATACTTTCATTCAATATACTTGCTTCACGTAATCCCAAATTCATGTCTTTCTTTCGGACATTTTACTGGTCCACAACAGTTTTTTAATGCCAAAGCCATCTTTGTAGAAGAATAGTAGTGATATTATTGAACATAACTGAGAGGGATAAGGGAGTTCATGCCTTTCCCAAGGGTATTAGTTCAAAAGTGAATGTAATAGCACAATTGAAATTTAAACAAAATTCACTATTTTTAAAATCTTTAATACTTATCTGTATTGAATTTACATTATATTATTATATTTTTAAAACTGCATCTCACAAAGTAAACGCCATATGTTTAAATGATGTGGACTCAAATAACTTCTGAGGCTCCACTAGAATTAAAGCGCCATGAAAGTTAAACTTCCTTCATTTCATAGTAGATGTTTCCCTGTGTATATTTATATTTCATTTATATTGGAGCTGTGGTGGAATGGCTGGAGAAGTTGGAATTGTTGTGCAACCTATCCAAAATGAAGCAGCTTGACTGTGTCTCTCTTCACCTAACCAAGGGAACATTCACAGTTTACCAGCAACTGATCAGAAATCAGATGTGGCTCAAATCAAGGAAGCACTAATAACAGCCTTTGTTGCCAATAGATTTATGACAAAGGAGCTATTTAAAGCATGTGTATTGTATCCAGATGAGACTATAGGCATGTATTTGGCTGATTTGTGGAAGTTGTCGGTCCTTTTTTGTAAAAATACTAGACAGAGCGATGATGTGCATGTTCGTGCAGGGGCTTCCTGGCCCTATAAAGAGGCTCCTACAGTCTTCAGTTATGTCTATCAAGGAGCTGTTGGCACAATCTTGGGCAATTATAAAGGACAAAACAACAGTGAGGGAACTAGTTGCTGCAGTGCAGGCCACCCAGATTACTCAGTCGTCCCAGGGCATGCATCTAACTGCCACATGTTCTGAGTGCAATGGCCCCAATCACTTCACAAGGGACTACATGAAAAGGAAGAAGACAACTTGTGCACATAGTTATCAGTGCAACAAGACCAGTTACCAGATCAGATATTGTCCAGGAAACAAATTTGGGGGCAAGACATCAGCACTGGTCTATACCCCAGAGAGAAAGTGAACTCAGTGCTACCTACCAATAGTGTCTACATTGATGGAACACTATGATCGGCTCTCCTCAAATCTGGGTGCTCATGGTCCATTTTGAGCTCAAAGTTATGTCAGTCTTAGTTAAAGCAAAGCATGATGGTAACTACATTAACCAGAGCATCAAAGGCCTGCTGCAGAAGCGGCACCATTAGAATTCACGTGGCAGCTGGTAACACTGTCACAATCAATATGCTGGTCATGCAATGGAAGCCTCAGGGTTTCAACTTGTTGCTTGGCATCAATGCCATTAAGGCACTCAGCAGTATTCATATCATGCAGTATGGAAGTGTAAAGTTTGAAGAAACATAGCTGGTCTGCACAGCAATTCACATCAGCAAAGCCGATTATAGTGCAAAATTCGATGAACAGCAGGGAGTTTGGGTTGCAGCCTGGGAGTAGTCAGGTCATGTACCAGAAAAGCTTTTAAACAGGATCTCAGAATATCTGGTATCCAGTGAGTTCAGGGAGGAGTACAAGCAGGAGTTGCAAACCTGGACAGACAACAGTTGGTTTCTGCTGAATAGTGATGAGGAGTTTGGCCCACCCAAGGGACTGATACTGCTGATTGCTATACTGCAAACCAACAAACATAAGGTGTGTCCTATGACGGACTATCATGAACTGAAAACCTATGTTGATACATTCACAGGTGCAACAGATGTCTGCACTGAGAAACTGAGAATGTATGCAACAGGGTGCAAACGTATCCATTCTGAACTTCAGGACGGCATACCTACAGGTTCATGTTGAGAAATCCCTGTGGCCATATCAAATAATTATGTTCAAGGGGAAGCGATATTGTCTGACCAGGTTGGGGTTCGGCCTGAATATGGTGCCCCTGACAATGTGTTCTGTGTTCAAGGCTGTATTAGCACAGATGATAAATAGAGCAACATTGGCATATACTGACAACATACATATCAACAAGGATGTAGCATCAGCAGAATCCATGAGGAAACATCTCAAACTCTACAGACTGACTAGCAAAAGTCTGGAAAAGTTGCAGAATGGAGCCAGAGTGCTGGGACTAGAAGCCTGGAGGGAGCATGGTCAACTGCTATAGCAACGAGGAAGTAGTATGACCAATGGGTGGGACATTTTTCAGTGCGTGGATGGCTTCATCAAATGTCGAACCACTGCTATCACGACAAAATCTGTGATACTCCTCTGGAACATATGATAACAGACATCCTCACTTGGGCACAGCAACTGGATCTTACCCAGGGAGAATGGTGCATGGGCATGAAAGAGCTAGATGCAAGTTCACGGAATGTGGGAATGGCGTTTGACACTAAGGGAGCCATCATCGAAGATCTATGCTGGCTGCAGCCAATAAAAAACACCCAACATATCAATGTGGCAGAACTGGAGGTTGTGTTAAGATGAGTTAACCTCAAGCTAAAGTGGCAGGGCACAGTATTACGCATGAACACAGACTCTCTCTGCATGTTCAACTGGGTGACTAAAGCCATGAGTGAGATACACATACAGTGATGACTAGAAACGCTGACCTCTCTTGCGAAAGAATACAAAATTTTGATTGATATAGCACAAGTTAGATCTGACCAGAACCAAGCTGACTAATAGCTTTTCCCAGAGGTAGCTCAACAATATGAAGGAAATAAGAACTATTCAGCCAGTCTGTGCTTTTGCTATAGAGAACCTGAGCTTTGTGCAGCTAATCAAGATTCACAAACACAGAAGGCATCCTGAAGTTTTGCAGACATTATATTTTGCGCGTAGGACCAATCCGTTCGTATCGAAAACAGCAGTGATGTCAGTCGTTCAGAGTTGTGAGGAGTGCAAATCAACAGACCCAGCCCTGGTGCTATGGTAGAAGGGAGGGTTCAGTATTCATGAAACTAGGAAATGGCTAGCATGAACCATCACGCACTATAACAACTGGCACTTTTTGACTGTGATCAATTGTCCCATGCGGTTATTGATCGAGCAACCACTAGTCCTGCAAAATGCTGTACACATAATCCAGCAATTGGAGTCTGTGTTTTTCATACGTGGTGCCCCATGGAGCTCCTTGCTGATAATGATATTGCTTTCTACAGTCAGCAATTCAGAGAGTTTGTGGATGAATGAGGTATTCCAACCACATCCCATGTACAAGCTGGCTGGAAATAGTATTATAGAGAGGTATCATCAGATAGTAAAACGAATTGCTGCAGAGAAGGGCTGCCCTATTATAGAGTCCATATATTGGTATAACATCACACCCAAAGATGATGTATCCGCCTCTTCCATACCCACCAATTGGCTGCATTCATACAAGTAAAAGGGATTGATGTTATGCCCCCCACCTTTCCAGGCAACATCCGCCCAGTACAAAGAGGGAGACACAGTCTGGGTAAAAAAATCTTAGGTTGGTACACATTAAAATTTGTGACTGTTCGTATCACAGGAATAACCAGTCCACAGTCGGTAGTTGTCAATAACATGCCTCGACACATGAAAACCATACATTCATAGTTGTCAGTGGATGATGGTTGGGACACAACATGAATGGTGAGAACCAAGCTCTAATGCAAGCAGCAGTGACACCCTATCTGAGAACAAGGAAGAAGTAGAACTGGCCTTTCTTGATCACCATCATCATGAAGATTATGATTTGGACCCCAGCTCATCTGACTATTTGGCCAAGGAGAAAGACGTATGTGTTGTATAGCCATGAACAACTATACATACACATATGCATGCAGAAACATATTCAGCACAATAAAGAAGAGCAGACACAGTTTTTTTGAAAAATATACCTCTCACTTTATTGAAAGGGTTGTGTGTGAGAGGTGAGTTTGAGATTGAACAAAGACTGCAACATATTGACCCCCCAACTCTTCTGGCTATCACAGCCTTTCTTTCCCATTCTCCTGGGCTGCCCAACCAGAGGCCTCTGCTGGGACATGGTTCTCATTCCAGCATCTTCTCTCCAACTGGTCTGAACTTCCTGTCGCCGGGGCTATATAATAATTTGACACCTACCTACTTCCTGCGAGCGTCACAATTCACACTCAATTCAACCCCTCGACAGTCAAGGTCATCCCCTGATCTCTTCGACCGGATGCACCTGTTATTTACACAAGTGCATTTCTCATTAGACAGCTTGGTCAGGTCGGAGGTCAATATGCAACAGTCTGTCCTACTACAAAAGAGTGCAAGGATGAAACGACCAGCCCCTCACTGTCACTTATGTAATCATATGATGTGAGGAAAGTGTAACAAGAGGTTTTCACACTCACCTGATTTAAAGCATCCACGGTGCATGGCATGCAAAGCCGTCATTTGTAAGTGATCCAGGACGCATGCTCAGTATTGATAATTGGTTTGCACCTGGCATAAAGAGCCAGGATGTTTGGAGTGCAAATTCACAAGCACCTACCTTAAAATGCAATATGCTTTGAAGACTGCACAAAGTCATTAGGCAGTAATTATTCTTGAACAATGTCCCGGTTTGAACCGGGACATTGGCCCAGCGGTTAGAGTGTTCGCCAATGGCCCGGGAGACCTGGGTTCAATCCCAGGTCGAGTCATACCAAAGACTTTAAAAATGGTACTTGATACCACCTTGCTTAACACTCAGCATTATAAGGTACGGTTCAAGGGTAAAGTGGAGCAATCCTGGGAATGGAGTAGCGCCCTCCCCTACACCTTGGTGTAGTAGCTATCGAAAAGGGAGCCTTCGGGTCACCCTCGACTATGGTCGCTAACTACTTTTATTCTTGAACATCACATGGATTGATCTAAGTACAATTTTGCTGATAAAAACAAAATGATACCCAAATCTCACAAGTTATCGAAAACCAAAATTTGAATACAATCATAACGATATTTTCAATGTTCCATTGCATTTTTTTAAATTGCACTTTTTAATTGATCTAAAATCATTTGTTTGCACAGTTATATGATATTAAATGTTTATATACCAATTCTGGAAACCTACAGCAGCCAATATCTTCACTATTAGAAGAATTCAAAATTGGGAAAGTACGCCTTCATATGATGATGAAGGATTCAGCCAACGAGGTCATTCAGAAGGTGTATCCAGAAATAAAATCAGGTACAAAGTGATCAGCCATTAATACTAGCCAGGAGGCGGAATGCAGCCAACGAATCAAAGACATCATAGGCATCACTCAAACCAATTGAGCTGGGCTGGGTAGCACAAGCAACAAGGTATTCTCCAAAGTGGGCTCAAAGAGAAAAAGAGACATGGTGAGTGAAGAAGTCAGGATGTTTGAGCAGGAGCAAAGAACAGCCACTGCTGTTACTCAGGTCAAACAATGTTCTTGGACAAAATGGAATGATATTGAACCAATTAAATTATCGTGGAAATCCTTAATTGTAATGGAACCACTAGCGATATCGTTCCTTCTTTGCTCTACACATGATCTCTTACCAAATACGACCAACCTAAAATTATAGGGATATACCGATTTGTATTCGTTCTTTTCGTGTAAAAGTGATTGGGGTACCTTGCTCCATGTGCTATCTGCATGTCCACAATAGCTTAAGATGTACACATGGTGACATAACAAGGTGTTGGAGGGGGTCAGAGAGTTGTTAAGAGCACAATGTGAGGCAGCAAACCAGCAACCTGTAACAGCCAAGGAACCCATAATTCAGTTTCACAAGGAAGGTGAATGCCTTGTGAGGAAACAAAAAAATTCCATTATGAAGCTACTGAATGGAGCTAGTGACTGGAAAGTTTCAGTGGGTCTCAAGACATCTCTACAATTTCCAGTTCACATTATTCAAAAAGAAAAATTGCCAGACATTGTAGTGTGGTCCGATTCAAAGAAGAGTGTCCTCTTCATAAAATAGACTGTCCCCTGGGAAGAAAACTGGGAGGAGGCACACAAGCAGAAGAAAAACCAATACCAGAAATTGCGTACCGACTGCATGGAAAAGGGTTGGATATACCACGTGATTCCTATTGAGGTTGGTTGTCATGGTTTTCTAGGACACTCAGTCATTTCGCTTCTTCCAAAAATAGGAATCACTGGTCGCAGTTTGAAAGTTGTCTCATATCGTCTTCAGACTACGGTGCAATATGTATCATGTTGCATTTGGTCAAGAGTGAAAAGTCTTCGGCATGAATGAAATACACGCAGAATCATCATTACTGCAAACACGTAAAGACATCAATGGTCGAAAGTAAACGTGTTTTAAAAATCACTAACTGCACTAAAAATGAAGATGAACATACAATGTAATTTCTCCTTTTAGTTGATCTGGCAAATATATATTTTTTTAGATACCCTGTCCGGTGACAAAAGCTGCTTGGTAGCGCCAGAAGTGACAGTACCACCTTGAGCTACCAAAACTGTGTTATCACTCCGAGTTGGCAGCTGATAAGGGCAAGGTATCGCACATGCTTTCACACACTGTATGATTAAAAAGAAATGTTCCTATCTAATGATAATGATTTGCACACAATTCTATGGTTTCAAGCACTTCTATCAAATAGTAATAATTTATATACAATCATGTGGTTTAAAGTAACTTTTTCTATCAAAAATAATCATTTGTTTGCACACAGTCATATCATTTCAAGTAACAAATAATAATCCTTAGTAAACAAGCACAACTTCAAATAACTATTGCTACTACAAATAATTTGCTCACAGTAATATAGTAGCAAGTATTCTTATCTAATACAAATAATTTGCACACAATTATATGATGTCAAGTATTCCTATGTTATACAAATAATTTTCAAACAGATCTATTGGACCCTAACAGAGTGGCCCTGGGAGTAATGGCAAAGAGCTTCACCATCAGATGCAGTTCAGTACCATACCCAAAATACCACTTTGTGGAGAGGAATCTTACTCTTTTGCAAGGGACGCAGCCAGCATATTCAAAGTCTTGCCAAAAGAGTGATTGATAATTTACACAATTATATAGTTTCAACTAATAATCCATTCTCAACAATTTTAGCTTCAAGTAATTATTCTTAATACAAAAAATTTCAAATGCTTTCAAGTATTCCTATCTAACATTAATAATTATATTTAATAGTTATCATTCATTTGCACACAGTTATATGATGTCACATATTCTTATCAAATACTAATAATTTTCTTATAAATCTATCTGAATAATAAATGGGATCTTAACAGGCACTATCAGTCCAGGTCAGAGTGGACCTGGGAGTAATAGCAACAAAAGAGTACTCTACACTTCCCATAGCGTCAAAACTGGAAGCTTGCGACAAGATGCAGTTTAATATCACACCCAGGACACTCTTTTGTGTGGTAATACTCCTGTAGAAGATTCTGACGCCATATTCTAAGCCCCATAGACAGGGAAATCGATAGAAGAGTTGTAGTATCATGTACAAAATAAAAATAAGAAGAAAGAGAACTTACCAGCCAAGCCATGATGATTTTGCCCTGCAAGGAGGGATCTTGTATTCCTAGTTTTAATTTGTCAAGCAATGAAAACAAGCTCACATCCAGTAGAATCCAGTTATAATGACATAGATGCAAACTATGGGAAGTACCTACAAATAAAAAGGAATTAGATAAATAAATAGATAGATAGATAGGAACAGGTCAGGATAGAGAGATAGATAGAAACAGGTCAGAATAGAGAGATAGATAGAAACAGGTCAGAATAGAGAGATAGATAGAAACAGGTCAGAATAGAGAGATAGATAGAAACAGGTCAGAATAGAGAGATAGATAGAAACAGGTCAGAATAGAGAGATAGATAGAAACAGGTCAGAATAGAGAGATAGATAGAAACAGGTCAGAATAGAGAGATAGATAGAAACAGGTCAGGATAGAGAGATAGATAGAAACAGGTCAGGATAGAGAGATAGATAGGAACAGGTCAGGATAGAGAGATAGATAGGAACAGGTCAGGATAGAGAGATAGATAGGAACAGGTCAGGATAGAGAGATAGATAGGAACAGGTCAGGATAGAGAGATAGATAGAAACAGGTCAGGATAGAGAGATAGATAGAAACAGGTCAGGATAGAGAGATAGATAGAAACAGGTCAGGATAGAGAAATAAATAGAAACAGGTCAGGATAGAGAGATAGATAGAAACAGGTCAGGATAGAGAGATAGATAGGAACAGGTCAGAATAGAGAGATAGATAGGAACAGGTCAGGATAGAGAGATAGATAGAAACAGGTCAGGATAGAGAGATAGATAGGAACAGGTCAGGATAGAGAGATAGATAGAAACAGGTCAGGATAGAGAGATAGATAGAAACAGGTCAGGATAGAGAGATAGATAGAAACAGGTCAGAATAGAGAGATAGATAGAAACAGGTCAGAATAGAGAGATAGATAGAAACAGGTCAGAATAGAGAGATAGATAGAAACAGGTCAGGATAGAGAGATAGATAGAAACAGGTCAGGATAGAGAGATAGATAGGAACAGGTCAGGATAGAGAGATAGATAGGAACAGGTCAGGATAGAGAGATAGATAGGAACAGGTCAGGATAGAGAGATAGATAGGAACAGGTCAGGATAGAGAGATAGATAGAAACAGGTCAGGATAGAGAGATAGATAGAAACAGGTCAGGATAGAGAGATAGATAGAAACAGGTCAGGATAGAGAAATAAATAGAAACAGGTCAGGATAGAGAGATAGATAGAAACAGGTCAGGATAGAGAGATAGATAGGAACAGGTCAGAATAGAGAGATAGATAGGAACAGGTCAGGATAGAGAGATAGATAGAAACAGGTCAGGATAGAGAGATAGATAGGAACAGGTCAGGATAGAGAGATAGATAGAAACAGGTCAGGATAGAGAGATAGATAGAAACAGGTCAGGATAGAGAGATAGATAGAAACAGGTCAGGATAGAGAGATAGATAGAAACAGGTCAGGATAGAGAGATAGATAGAAACAGGTCAGGATAGAGAGATAGATAGAAACAGGTCAGGATAGAGAGATAGATAGAAACAGGTCAGGATAGAGAGATAGATAGAAACAGGTCAGGATAGAGAGATAGATAGAAACAGGTCAGGATAGAGAGATAGATAGAAACAGGTCAGGATAGAGAGATAGATAGAAACAGGTCAGGATAGAGAGATAGATAGAAACAGGTCAGGATAGAGAGATAGATAGAAACAGGTCAGGATAGAGAGATAGATAGAAACAGGTCAGGATAGAGAGATAGATAGAAACAGGTCAGGATAGAGAGATAGATAGAAACAGGTCAGGATAGAGAGATAGATAGAAACAGGTCAGGATAGAGAGATAGATAGAAACAGGTCAGGATAGAGAGATAGATAGAAACAGGTCAGGATAGAGAGATAGATAGAAACAGGTCAGGATAGAGAGATAGATAGAAACAGGTCAGGATAGAGAGATAGATAGAAACAGGTCAGGATAGAGAGATAGATAGAAACAGGTCAGGATAGAGAGATAGATAGAAACAGGTCAGGATAGAGAGATAGATAGAAACAGGTCAGGATAGAGAGATAGATAGAAACAGGTCAGAATAGAGAGATAGATAGAAACAGGTCAGAATAGAGAGATAGATAGAAACAGGTCAGAATAGAGAGATAGATAGAAACAGGTCAGAATAGAGAGATAGATAGAAACAGGAAAATAGGTGTGGATTATTCTTTACATAGAATATATGAGGAAAATCATATAAATCTATGAGAGTGCTCAATGTATGGCTATTGTTAGTTCCCTATTTATTCTCTGATTTCAACCTTTATTCTTATTTGTATTGTTTGTTTTTTATTTTTTTATTTTTTAATTCCTTTATTTTATCTACAGAATATGAACGGTAACTCCACATTTGCTACTCTGCGACAACAGAGACGCATGTAAATAGTCATCTGACGAGACAGAGAGTATAGTAATATTCTCTGCCAAAATAAATTTATTATGACGACTTAACAGAGTTTGAGTCTCCATCAAATTGTACTATATATATTTTAAAATAGATAAGTCCACAAAGAGATTCGTATTTTTTCGAATTTATTTATTTATTTTGTTCTTACGTACATGTATGTTTCCAGCTTGTTGCTTTCGTCAGAGAACATAAATGGCACAAGGCCACACACACACACACAGACAAAAATAATTTGAAAAAATAGTTACATGTACCAGTAAATTTCAAACCACCTACCACACATATACACACAAAAAAAATCTCCGTGACACACTCACGCACCCACAGAGAAAAAATAACTGTCAGTGAAATCCAAAACCACGCCAACATACACACAACAAAAATATATCAAATATCAACGACAGGTAAAGAAGACTAAGGTAAAATACACTCTTAAATAAAGAGGATGAGCTCAATATAAACCCATAACCAACTGAAAATCATTTAAACTGCAAACACAACTGAGTTCAAGTCTCATTGAATACCCCATTAACAAGGCCTTGTGCCATATATGTTTTCTGACGAAAACAACTAGCGGGAAACATACATATATGTAAGAACAAAATAAAGAAATTCTAAAAATTTAAATCTCTTTGTGGACCTACCTATTTTAAAATATTCTTATTCTCTCTTTGGACCTACAATGAAAAATTTTACATACACACACACACATATATATATATATATATATATATATATATATATTCGTTAATATTAACAGGTAAATTTATTTGATTGTTAATATATTCATTTAAGTTTTAAGTTTCACATTTACCAGCAGAAAATTTTTCTAAGAAATTTAGATGAATTCTTGCCTAAGTTTGGTTAAAAATCTGGAGATGTTGATTAAAATCAATTTCAAAGCATTCCAATGACAGATGCAGACTATGTAGATGACCTAGAGCTTCTCGTAAATACACCTTCTCAAACTGAATCCCAGCTGCATAGTCAGGGGCAAGCAACAGGAGGCATCGGCCTTTCTATAAACAGAAATTAAACAGAGTTCATTCTTTTTAAACAAGAGGGAGTCATCTCCACCAGTACATCAGCTCACATACCTCAGCAGCAATATTTTATCAACTGAAAGCGATGTCAACATAGGCAGAACATACGTACGAACTGCAATTGACAGGCTGTCTATCATACAGAAATCTGATCTCTCTGAAAAAATAAAAAAATTTTTTTCCAAACTGTGGCTGCATCAGTACTACTCCATGGATGCACCCCCAGGAATCTAACAAACTATATCAAGAAAAATCTAGATGGAAATAACACAAAAATGATAAATGTTACTTTAAACAAATCCTGGAAGCAATACCTCACAAATCCGCAGTTGTATGGCTTCCTACCTCATTATACCAACCATCCAAGTAAGAGGAACAAGGTGTGTAGGTCACTGCTTGATAAGTAAGATCAAACTCATAAGTGACATTCTCTCTTATGGATTCCTTCACATGGATCTGCTAGTGTTGGCCAACCAACAAGAACTTACATACATCAGCTCTGTGTGGACATTGGTTTGGTTGGTTGGTTTGGTTTTATGGCATATCAACCTTTGTTGGTTATTTAACGCCAAATCCATTTTTATGTAAATAATCTGTTCTATTGAAAATAGTTC
This sequence comes from Sepioteuthis lessoniana, assembly GCA_963585895.1. Classification (NCBI taxonomy): domain Eukaryota; kingdom Metazoa; phylum Mollusca; class Cephalopoda; order Myopsida; family Loliginidae; genus Sepioteuthis; species Sepioteuthis lessoniana. Next base: position 140,358 of record CAUZXS010000978.1, read on the forward strand.
AGTTTAGCATAAGTACACAGTTTAATTGTCAAAAACATTTCCATTTCAAACTATTCAAGCAGTTATATGTAATAATTCAGTTAACTGTAAATACAGTTTTAATGTCGAAAAACAGTTCTATTTGAAATAATTCAGTTCAGCATAAGCACGCAGTTTAAGTGTAAGTACGGTTTAATTGTCAAAAACATTTCTATTTCAAGCTATTCAGTTTACTCAATTCATTTTAGCATAAGTATGCTGTTATTTCTATTTAACCCATAGATAGTGCCCTATCAGTTGCTACCACTCTGGGCCAGAGTGGACCTGGGTGCAATAGCAATGAAGGGGTAATCCACATTCTCCAAAATTCTAGCATTACTTGAGCCTCACCATCAGATTGTTTAGTGTCATATCCAGGACACCCTTTTGGGGGGGGTCTTACCCCTCTGCAGAGAAGCAGTCGGTGTATTCTACAGCCCCAGCTGACTATGCAATGTGTGGACATTGGATGCTGTCTAGAGGACCTGCCAGTAACAATAGATGATAGGGACGAATGGTGAAGAACTCTAGGCTACAGCATGACTTGATGATGATGATGATGATGATGATAGAAATGAAAAGTTTTTGGGTTTTTTCTCTTTTTCAGATGTAGTAATACATTTTATCATTTGAAAAATATATCTTATATAGCTAATAATTGACATGGTTGCCTATGGACACACAATTTAACTATTTTCCTCTGGCAGTATTTTTTTTTATGTATTCAAAGAAAAGCAGAAGTAAATTGTCTTTATATTCAATATGAAATTTCGAATTTAAACATTTTTTTTCTCTTTTCTAATCAGTTTTTTTTTTTTTTTGTTTTTTAATCTGCTAATAGTTTTACAAATTGATAATTTCATATAATTTTACTAAATTTCCTATGTAGTTGACATTAAGACTCAAAAGTCCAACATTTTTTTTAGATCTTATTTTTCCAATGCAGCTATCATTGAGAAACAAGAAAAGTTTTGGTAAACAGGCCAAAGCCTGGCCCCTTTACCAAAATTTTCCTCATTTTCCAATGATGAGAAATGATTATTTTCATAATAGTTCAAAATTCTCAGAACTTCATAAAAAATTAGTTGTTTCTCTGTTTTTGAGTATGGAAACCTTTTCTATAAGAACATACTTTTTAAAGGATGAGAAGTTAAAAATTCATAAATAGAGTGTAATTTAAAAAAGAAAAAAAAAATATTTCTTGGTGATGAGGATTCTCCGGCCACAGATTATGCCCCAATATTGACTTGTAAAATTTTGTAAATAAATAAAATAAACAGAAAATTACTTGTTGATTTTAACAGCATGTCAAACTGTCTTGGGTTATTTCATGCCTAGAGGTTAGGGAAATGCATACATTGTATTTTGGGGGAGTTGTTTCTTAATTGTTTTTTATGCATACAAAATAACTTTTAAACAGATCTAATAGACCAGTCGATGGGACCTATCAGGTACCTCCGCTCCAGATCAGAGTAGACCTGGGAGTAATGGCAATGAACACTCCTCAGATCTCCAGAACTGGAATCTCACAACAGATGTACAGGGTGCAGAAGCAAAATTAGGAATATTCTAGTATAATGATAAATGACGCTATTATAAAACAAGATTAATTTTAATCTAATAAAAATAAACAAAATAAGAAGATAGACACAAAATAGTAAATTTACTTAATATAGCAGCCATTTTTTTAATTACTGTATCAACATGCCTTTGAAATGATCTGCATGCCTTCAAAATAAATTCAGACGTTTTATTCCATTCCTCCTCAATAGCAGTCTTAAGGAAACCGATATTTGGATGGGAAATAGCATTTGTTTTGTTTTCTAAAATGCTCCATATAGCGTAATCAAGGGAATTAAGGTCTGGGTTTAAATCTTGTTTAATTACCATCCTCACAGTTTTCTCGTAGACTTTCAATTCATTAGCATGCTTTTCTATTGATTTTGTGGGGTCCTTAATCGCCATAGCAAAAGCAGTTCAAAAGCCTTCTTTTCATTATTTGTTCAATCCTCCACTCCCCATTTTCCTCAAAAAACTCTTTTACTGTAAAAGTTTTTTTCTTTGTTTCATATATGGTAGACGAAGAAACTTTGGCTTGGTTTTGGCGTGAAGCAAATCATAGATTCTTTGTCATTTCTTTTCTTGCTCACTCATATTGGGCTGAATTTTAAGAAAAAAGTGCTGGAATAACAGAGCTAATCATGAAAATTTAGATTAATCACCTTTTTATCAGACTAAAAAAAAAATTTTTTTGATTTATTCCATATTTTATTCCTGCACCTTGTAGTATAGGCATAAATCCAGATCTCCCTAATCTATATTTTGCTTCCGCAATCTATAGTTTATTATCATACTCAGGAGACTGAAGAGGGAGGGATCATTACTCCCCTTCAGGAGTACAGTTAGCATATTCTAAGCCCTGACGACATATATACAATGCATCAGAAAAAAGAAAATGAATTTCAAAGATAGATCCAACTACTGAAAAGGATATTTTACTCATTTAAAACTTTGTGATGAAATTTTCCTAAAAAATAATTTCTCTTCAGACATTTGGATTGCACAACTTTTACTCTAACATCATTTTTAGTTGATTGTTTGAGTTTTATGGCATATCAACCTTTGTAGGTTATTTAATGCCAAATCCTCTTTATACATATATATTAAATATATAGGATTTGGTTTGGTTGGGTTTTATGGCATATCAACCTTTGTAGGTTATTTAACGCCAAATCCATCTTTATGCAAATAGTTCTATTTCATACACTTTAGTTTAGCATGAGTACACAGTTTAATTGTCAAAAATATTTCTATTTCAAGCTATTCAGTTTAGTCAAACAGTTCTAATTCAAACAATTCAGTTTAGTATAAGTATAGATTTTCTTTACACACAGTTAAATGTCAAAACAGTTCTTTATGAAACAATTCAGTTTAGTGTAAGTACAGTTTCAATGTCAAAAATAGTTCCATTTCAAACAATTCAGTTTAGCATAAGTATGCAATTTAGTTCTATTTAACCCACACAGAGGGCCCTATCAGGTGCTACCACTCAGAGTCAGAGTGGACCTGGTAGCAATGGCAATAAAGAGGTACTCTGGATTCCCCAAAGTTCCAACACTGCTAGAACCTCACCATCAGATTGTTCAGTGTCCTATACGGGACTCTCATTGGTCTTACCTCTCTGCAGAGAAGCAGTCGGTGTATTCTACAGCCCCAGACAACTGGGCAAAACATCATTTTTATCTTTCACCATAACTTGTTATACTTTTTCATGTAAGTGACTGGCCTTTTATTTCATTCTAAACTTGTCATTCCGATTATTTTTTATTACAAAAACTCGATGAAATATCAAGGAAAAGCTGCATGTTAATTGAAAGAAAAATTTACTAACTTTGGGTCAACTTGTAGAAAAAAAGATTAAACTTAAGCGTTTTTATTTTTCAGAACAAAAGAAACTGTTCCAAGATTTCTAGTCATGGCATTACAAAGTCAAAGAATGAAATCTTACAGTGGGTAATGGATTTGGTGAAGAAGACCACAAAGTAGACATGTAGTACTGTCTTTCTTTTAGATCAATAGGAATATAATAGAAATATACAATATAGCCACAAAAATAACCACACAGACTAGACTGCCCCTCCCAGAATGCCCCACAAACAAAATCACCCTTCCAATTATGCTCAATACAACAGCAAATATAATATATAAATATATATATAAATATAATGTATTCAACGGACCAAGTCTTACTCTGAGAAATGCATAGGTGAAAAACTAACAGTTACCAAGCACTCCTCACGAGGTCTACACTATCCTGACATAAGAATATCATTAAATAAGTTTCCAGATTTTTTTCGTATGGGCACTTTTATTGATAGTACACACATGAAACTCTAGTCCCCTTCGAAGTAATCACCTCCGGCTACAATGCACTTGTTCTACCATTCCAACAACTTCTGGAAGGCTCCATCGAAGTCCTCTTGTGTGAGTGTGTCAATGACCTTTGTCACAGCCTCTTTCATCTCCTCAATTGTCTCATAACAACAGCATCTGAGCTTAGGGGATAACCAAAAGTCACAGGGACCAACGTCTGGACCATAGGGACAGTGGGGAACTGTCTTGATGCCATCTTGGTCAAATAGTCTGTGACAAGGATGGAGTTGTCGAATGGTGCATTGTCCTGCTGGAAATGCCACTGACCCGATTTGAAGAGTGCTGGCCTTTTCAAACGAATCACTTCCAGAACTCCCTTACTTCCTTACTCCTCCGACACCTCTCATTATCCCTTAAAGACTCCCTGCCTTCCTTGAATCTCTTATGCCACTCAAAAACTGATGCTCGATTCATGCAAGATTATTCAAAAGCAGTCTGAAGCATTCCATACGTTTCTCTGGCATTTTTTCCAAGTTTAAAACAAAATTTTATTGCATATCGTTCTCCTAAAGTGTCAGATTGCATTTTTGAAATTCACCAGCTGTGACAATCAGGCTATAGTAGGGTGCATTCCAATTCCTGCTGTAGCTGTTCATTTGAACCTGAAATCATAAAAATTGGTCAGTCATCTTATAAGATGTATAGCAATAACATACTGAATTTTCAAGAGTCTACAACAATTTTAAATGTACAAAAAAAGTCTGGAAACTTATTGAATGTAATTATTATATAGTTATGTATAAGTAAAAAGTTGGTGACCGTAGTCAAGAGTGACCTGAAGGCTCCCCTTTCAATAGCTAGCACACCGAGGTGTAGGGGAAGGCGCTACTCCATTCTCTGGATTGTTCCATTTTACCTTTGATCCTTGCCTTACAATGCTGAGTGTTATGCAAGGAGGCATCAAGTACCATTTTTTGAGTCTTTGATATGACTCAACCTGGGATTGAACCCCAGTCTCCCGGACCATTGGCAAACACTCTACTCATTAGGCTAATGGCCCAGAGTTGTTATTATGCAGTTATGTTACAATAAATAGTTATGTATATTATGAGGTTATCATACAGTTATTCATATTCACTTTACATTTATTTATATAATTAAAAAAAACACAACAAATAAACAAAATATGATAATAGCACGAAAATCAATTCCAAACTGCCACCACCGATAATAATAAAAGCAGATTTTCAATTAATTTCCAAATTCTAGAAGCTTCCAAGCAACTAACATTCAGCATGTGTTTCCACGATTATTAGGTCAACAAATTTTGTTATAATTTTACAAGGAAAATTTAATGCTACCTGATAGAGTTGACTAAAGGAAATATGTTATTTGGTCAGGAACACAAGTTGTCTGCCCTTACATTAAAATTAATCTTATCTTTTTTTTTGAATCTCTCATTTCTCAGACACGATCCTGAAAACATATATGGCAAAGGCCTCTGTAAGCCACAAACATCAGAAACAACAAAAACACTAAACCTTTATCTCTATATATAGAAGAACAATGAACATCTTATTGCTGTGATAAATATTTTTATGTTAATAGTGACTTCATGCTAACTCTGTAATTCAGTTTTTTGGGTTTTTTTCAGTTAGAAATTGCCTCATGATATTCTGTTTGTGTTATTATACAGTTAGATAACATCATACTTATTATACAGTTATGTACATTATATAGTAAACAGTTGTTACATTATATAGTTACTATGTAGTTATGTACAATATATAGTTATTATACAGTTATGTACATTACATAGTTATTATACAGTTATTTTAGTTTATGTAGTAATTCAACAGTTATGTAATATTATGTAGTTATCCTACAGTGGTCCAGGAGACTGAGGTTCAATCCCAGGTCAGATCATACCAAAGACTTTAAAAATGGTACTTGATACCTCCTTGATTAACACTCAGTAATATAAGGTACATATCAAGGGTAAAGTGGAGCAATCCAGGGAAAGGAGTTGCACCCTCCATATACCTCGGTGTAGTAGCTATTGAAAAGGGAGCTTTTAGGTCACCCTTGACTACAATCGCCAACTTTATTTACTTATACAGTTATATTTGGTTGTTCGGGTTTTATGGCATATCAACCTTTATAGGTTATTTAATGCCAAAACCATTTTTAAACAAATAATCAGTTCTATTTTATACAATTCAGTTTAGCATGAGTACACAGTTTAATTGTCAAAAACATTTCTTTTTCAAGCTATTCAGTTTAGTCAAACAGTTCTAATTCAAACAATTCAGTTTAGTATAAGTTCAGATTTTATTTACACACAGTAAAATGTCAAAACAGTTCTATATAAAACAATTCAGATTAGCGTAAGTACAGTTCCATTTCAAACAATTCAGTTTAGCATAAGTACGCAGTTTAGTTCTATTCAACCCATAGATTGGGCCCTATCAGGTGCTACCATCCCGGGCCAGAGTGGACCTGGGAGCAATGGCAATGAAGAGGTGCACTGCATTCCCCAGAGCCCTAGCATCACTGGAACCTAACCATCAGATTGTTTAGCGTAATATCCAGGACACTCGTTGGTGGGGAGGTCTTACCCCTCTGCAGAGAAGCAGTCATATTCTACAGCCCCAGCTGACTGGGCAATATACAGTTATGTCACATTACGTAATTATTATACAGTGATGTTACATTATGTTGTTATTATATAGTTATCTATTTTATATAATTATTATTACAGTTATACTATATAGAAGTTATTACACAGTTATGTAAAAATATTCTGCCGGGAGAATTTTTTATTACCTAATTATGATTTGAATATCGATATTATTTTAGAGTTACCTTCAGAGAAATTAATATGCATTATCAATACTGATTGAATACATGAATAAAATGGCAGAATGGAAGTGAAATGAGACATGAAAACTAAATTGGCACGATATATTTCTACATTTCTTATAATATTTTGCTATGATGAACCTCATACAGTGTAAAATCTCATAATAAATATAGAAATATTCAAAGTGGATAAGAATTACAAAAATTAATACATGATGCCTGAAAGCAGATATGTAATATGATGAATACTTTTTAAAAAAAAAAAATTTAATTTTAAAAATAACTGACAACTTTCTCTACAGGCGAGATTTTAAGCCAGCAAACTAGAAATATATATAAATATAGATAATCCTATGCATAAAATGTCCATTCGAATGGAAAAGAAATAAAACGTGAAAACCAATTTAGTGGATTGTGTATATATATTTATTATGACATTTTGCCTTCATCAGATGATATTTTTGGAAAAATATTGGAGAACATTTCAACTGTCCATGAGGTTGTCATAGCAACGTAATTAGGAAAACAGATTATAAAACTTTATAAAATGGGAAACAAAAAGCATTTGAAACTCAGCCTCGGACTATTATTCAAGCTATGAATTTAGGGACTTTAGAATATTACAAATTTGTGTAAAGTGAAATGCTGTGAGCAATAAATTATAATCAACAAGTACATTAAAATTATGATAGATTGATTTAAATGGCATGTCAACCTGTCCAGGGTTATATTATACCAAAAGATTCAGGAATCGAATACATTATACATTAATATTAACATTTTTTGGGTAATCGTTATTTAGTTTTTTGCACACATTTATATAGTATCAAGTATTCCTATCTAATACAAATAATTCACATACAGTTAAATGGCACCAAGTATTCCTATTAAATACAAATAATTTGCACATAGTAGTATGGTTTCAAGTATTCCTATCTAAAACAAATAATTTGCACACAGTTTTATGTTTTCAAGTATTCCTATCAAATACAAATAATTTGCACACAGTTGTATGACTTCAAGTATATCTATTTATTTCTATTGTAAGTGAATTTATAAAGAGAAAAAAAATGTTAAGACATTAACAAGATGGAGCTACCATTACCACTTGCCACATAGCACTAATACCCTTGGGAAAGGTATGAATCCAATAATTCTCCCTCCAGCTATGGGTAAATAGTAGGACAGACTAGGTTCTTCAGCCATGGTTAGGCAACTGGTCTAGGAGAAGGAAAACTCTGAATTGAAACCTGTTAAACTCTGCTTAAAAATTGACCCTGTGTCATATCCTGCCCGAGCGGAGGGGTTGGTAAATAGTACCATTACCACTTGCCCAAGTTCACTTTACAGTTTGGAATGTGGGAGGTATTTCTGACACAACCTGTATTTCTCTGATATTTTCCCAAAAATTTTCAAGTTTTTTCTTAATCATTACTAATGAAACTCATACAGAATGAAACATCATAAATATATGAACACTCCACCAAATTGATTTTCACTTCTTTTTTCTCTTATATTAAAAATACTTTCTAATATACTAAATGTAATTAACATTAATAGAAGAAACATTTGTCTACAATAGTCAAAAAAAAATTCTAGCCATACTAAAGAACTAAAAAGTTTTACAATAGAAAAGTTATATAAAAAATAAGTAAAGTTGACGATCATAGTCGAGGGTAACCAGAAGGCTCCCTTTTAAATAGCTACAACACTGAGGTGTAGGGGAGGGCACAACTCCTTTCCCTGGATTGCTCCACTTTACCCTTGATATGTACCTTCTATTACTGAGTGTTAAGCAAGGAGGTATCAAGTACCATTTTTAAAGTCTTTGGTATGACGCCGCTCATGATTGAATCTAGGTCTCCCAGATCATTAGTGAACACTCTACCCACTAGCTAATGAGAACACTGGCAAAATTCTCATTATCTAACTTTAACCCAGCAAAAACAGTACTCCATAGCAAGATTTTATTAGAGCAACACATTTACAATACTCTTGGAGAATAAAGCAATTTCCACTCCAATTAGCAACTGAATGATAAATTTATGGGGACAAAGATGCCCCAAACATCATTTTTAATCATGCAGATTCCTTATACAACAGAAATAACTATAAAATCCTAAAGAGAAGGCTTCACTCCTAGCTAAATAGAAGCACCAATATCATCAGGGACTACTGCTAACTATGAAATGTTAATTAGAATCATCCACATCTTCCAAAAAGAAGTATCAATATCATCATGGACAGCCATCAGAATTGCAACCCAATGACATGGTTTGTTTGGGTTCGTTTATTTAACAGCATATCAACTCTTTTGGGCTATTTAATGCCAAAATTTGATTAATTTTTAAATGTTAGACAACAATCCTGAATATATTGTCAACATTTTATTGCAGTCATGTTTTCTTTTTTTTAAATCATACATTAACCAGGCCATTGGTCTAATGAGTAGAATGGTCTGGGTGACCAAAGTTCAATCCCAGGTCGAGTCATACCCAAGACTCAAAAAATAGTACTTGATGCCGCCTTGCTTAGCACTCAGCAATATAAGGTGAGGATTAATGGTAAAGTGGAGCAATCCTGGAAATGGAGTAGCACCCTTCCCTACACCTCAGTGTAGTAGCTACTGAAAAGAGAGCCTTTGGGTCACCCTTGACTGAGGTCGCTATCTTTACTTTAAATAATAACCATCTGTTTGCACAGTTGTTATATTTTGACCTTCGACCCGGTCCAAAAATGCTATTCCAAGGTGATACACCGGAAGGAAGTGACACATTCCAATGGCCAGTAATCGAAAGAGATTGCGTGGGCGGATTAAGGCTTATGATATGGGACAAGGTGAAGGTCCCATTGTGCCACTACAGTGATGCACCGGAAGAGAGTAACCTCTGAACTGCATGACAGTTATTTCCGCTTGATGACGATTAAACATCTGATTTCAAAGATCCAGTAGGCGATCGTGTGGGCGTTGAATTATTATTTAACTGAGTTGAGTTGGGTGCCAGAGCAGTTGCCAGCAGAAATCCAGACAGCTAGAGACCAGATGTGATAAGGAAGGCCACACCCGACCGAGGGGGCCCTCGGAAAGCCCCGATGGAGTAGAACCCAACATCAGGAGAACAAGAAAGACACAACGTGACGGTCATAACAGTGGGGTCAAAATATGATGTTTATGTTCGGTTTCCAGCACCCTCTCACATGCAAACCCTTGAACAACCCTTTCGAACCCTTGCAATAAAGTGAGAGGTAAATATATTTGTAAAGAAGTCTTCCTGCTTCCTTTTATCATGCGTCCTTTATTCGTGCGTCTGTCATTTATCATGCGTCTGTTATCATTGCGTCGGTATGTATCCAGTATATATATGTATACAACACAGTTATATGCGATCATATTTCTAACAAAAATAATCTTCACACAGTTGTTTAACTTAAAGTATTCCAACCTAATATGAATAATTTATACACAATTAGATAGTTTACAATAACAAATTCCTATTTAATAATAATTATTTGTTTGCAAGCAATTATATGGTTTCAAGTAATTAATAATAATATAATAAACCTTAGTAAACAATTTTAGCTTCAAGTATCAATTCTTAATACAAATAATCTGCATACAGTTATATGGTGTCAAGTATTCCTATGATTCTATTAAATAATAATCATTTGTTTGTACACAGTTATATGGTTTCATATATTGCTACCAAAATACTAATAATTTTCAAACAAATTTATTTGGACTATAGAATGGACTCTAACAGATACTACCACTCCAGGTCAGTGTGGACCTGAGAGTAATGGTAATGAAAGGGGACACCCAGAGCTCCACGACTAGTTTGGTTACTTTGTGTTAATGGCATATCAACCTTTGTGGAATATCTAATGCCAAAGCCATCCTTGTATAAGAAGAACAGTAATTCCTATCAGTGGGGCATAGTAATATTTTGGGGGGACATGCGTAGGATGTGCACCCTGTGGCTTACTATACCAACAGAATGAGTTATTAACACTAAACAGGGGAGGCATCAGAATTTTAAAAATACTAAAATGGGGTATGGCCCAAATTCGGTTGGGAACTACTGAAACCCATAGCTGCAGGGATAAAGGAGTTCATGCCTTTCTCAAGGGTATTAGCCCTAAAGTGAATGGAATAATGAAACTGGAGTTCGAACTTGTTTACAACAATATCGCAGTTCAGCACGTTAGACACAAGGCAATGGGGATTCCCCACCTATACAAGTGGAGCCTCATTATCAGATATATGGTGTTTTTATTTTTATTTTTCTATTTTTTTCCTTTCTTGTGAGGGTGGTCTTAACTCTCCGCAGAGGATACGTATTCTAAACCTCATCAACGTGGCTCCCCAATGATTTCACGGGTCGTCTAGTAAATAGGAGCATCCATTAAAAATGACGCTCTTAAATAACACACCCATACTTTACCCGCGTTTTTTATTTGGCGATGAAATCCAATTTTGCTTGTGGCTATTTTTTAAACTCAAATATGCAAGGGAAATAAATCTGTTGGGTATGTTTATTCAATATCAATAAAAACGCTAAGAGCCAAATTAAAAAGTGAAGGAAAGATAGAAAGGGAAAAAAAAAACAGAATAACAATATACAGTATTTTTTTATAACGCTGTTACAGTAACGGTGACCCCCGAAAAAATACATAAATAAAAACAGCACGCACTCACTCGCTAGTGTCTACCCCTTCTCTGACACAGAGATCCAGCAGGGTTGTTGATTTTAGAAGCACAAAGGCAAAAAAAAAGAAGCATGGATACTGGATAAGGACAATACCGAGAAAACATCTGCCCCCTCCCCTGTCCACAAGTGAGTAACACCCCCCACCCATCCCACACACACAAAAAACATGCCGACCGTAAGACAACGGTTGTAAATAAGGGTGGGTAGAGAAAAAAAAAACTTAAGAGTCTCCTGGGACACGACACACACACGCTGAGGAGGAACGCGTGGATGAAGCGAACACACGTACACGCGAAGCATTCAGAAAAGAAACAACAAATGACATACAAATATATATTTCGCCCGTGTACATACTTTCACAAATGTCTATCATTACAAGTTTTTTTTGCTTTTTTTTTATATGAAAACCTAGATGCATTACACATCGTCTCTTCAGATCATCTTCACACAAATCAAAAACTACGATAGTTAATTTACTCAGCTTTTTCCTTGGATGTGGCACAAGGCCGTATCAATGCAGCACCCAATGAGACTCGAACTCACTCGTGTAGGTTTTCTAATCTAGCTTGCTAACCATTACACCACCCCAGACAACAATAATACGTTTGCTCAGTCGGCGGGGGCTAAAATACGCTGACTATATTTCCTGTAGAGGAGTAAGACTTCCTCCTCCCCTTTCTTAAAAAAAGGAATGCATGACATTAACTTTTATCTGATGATGAGGCTTGATTTCTGGTGAATGTGTCATTACTCCCAGATCCACTCTGACCCAAAGTGGTAATACCTGTTAGGATTCCATTGATGGGTTTAATAAATCTGTTTAAAAACAATTTGTATTAAGTATATATATATATATATATATATATATATATACACACACACACACTGCTTGTAAATTATTTGTACGAAATAAAAAAAAAAATACTTGATACCATGCAATAAACGTACAAATTAATTCAATTAACCCTTTCACTACTAATTTCATTTTGAGTTTTGGATATGCAAAATTAAGTTTTAAACAACGATTTAACGATGAAAGTGAAAGTAAAATCTGATTGTCCCAGTGAAAATGAAAGAAATGATACTTGTTACTTTAAACAATCATTTTTTCTTCACTGTTATCATTAGTTACTTGAAACCATAAAATTGTATTAAAAAATGTTTACAATTAAACAGGAATACTCAAAACCATACAACTGTGTGCAAATTATTTGTATTTGATAGAAATAACTGATATCATATAACAACATTATTTGAAGCTATATTTATATCCTGAAAATTATTATTCCTAACTTGAAACCATATAACTGTGTGTAAACAAAAGGCAGTTATTAAACAGAAATAATTACTTGAAACCATATAATCATTAGAATTTGATAGGAATACTTGAAATAATAGAACTGTGTGCAAATTATTTGTATTAAGAATAGTTACTTGAAATTATACAAGGGTGGACTAAAAACTTCATCTACTTTTAATCACTTCTTTTGATCAACCAACTTTTTTTGAGGGACCAAGCATTGCAACAGCGATGGACAAAGTGTGTGGACCAAAAGAAGGGCTATGTTGAAAAATAAACCTCATTTGGTCGCATTCCATGAGAGTATCTTGGTCAATCTATGCTTTAAACTATTATTAAACTATTTAATAACTGCCATTTGCTTACACAGTTATATGGTTTCAAGTGACCCCAGGAAACAAAGTTAAATGGTTGCAAGTATTCCCATGTATCACTAAGAATTTAATTAAACATCATTTATTCACACACAGTTAAATGCCAAAACAGTTCTATTTTAAACAATTCAGTTTAGTATAAGTATGCAGCTTAAATGTCAAAACAGTTCTATTTCAGCAGGACACATGGCATAACAGTTATAGGCGTTGGTTCCCAAAGCTTCTAAGGAGACAATCATCTGGAGGTTGCAGGTTCAGTCCTGACTGCAGGTAAGTAACAATACAGGAATACTTAACGCTTGTACCTGGTTATGGCTAACAGAATCAGAACAGGTGACCTTGTGGATTCGATAAAGGATGTAATTCAAAGTTCAGTGAAGGTTCCCTAGTTCGACAAACACCTGAAGAAGGCCGGAGGACATAAGTACACAGTTTAGTTCTATTTGGCCCATAGATAGGACCCTATCAGGTGCTACCACTTTGGGCCAGACTGGACCTGGGAGCAATGGTAATAAAGGGGTACCTCAGGAAACAATTACAGATTCAAATAATTTTACTCATATCAATCATTCCTATCTAATAGAAATAATTTGCACACAGTTGTATGGTTTCAAGTATTCCTGCTAGTGCTTTAAATCTGACAGGTAGCATAAATCTGTCTCGACAGAAAATTTCCAGTTTGAGGAGAAATATTGAAAAAATGTCTACTATAATTAGAAATTTTATTAATTATCTTGAAAGTTTCAATTCGATCACTTCTAATTCTTCTTTCAAGTGAAGTAGATAATCTTAATTTCTCTGATCTCTCCCTATAACTGTAATCTTTAATTTTTTTAAATTATTTTTGTCACTCTTCTTTGTATGCCCTCTAATGATATATTCCAATTTCTATGTCTTGACACAGGAGCCCAAGCTCGAGTACAGTATTTTATAGGAGGTCTTATTAAGGTTTTATACACTTTTCAAAACATATATTTCCTATGAAGTACCCCTTCATTGTCATTGCTCCCAGATCCACTTTGATCCGGAGTGGTAGCACCTGATAGTGTCCTATCAATGGGTCAAATAGAACAAACTGTGAGCAAACAAATAACTGATGTTAAATTGGGACTGTTACATAGCAACACTTGAAATCCTTTAACTGTGTGCATAAAAGAGCTCAGGCTCTTTTAAGAATGTGAGCTACAATGTTTATATATATATCATCATCATCATCATCATGTTGTGTCACCAGCACGGATATCCCTTATCCTCTCTCGCCACTTCTCCCTATCGTTCATCGCCTCTGACAGGTCTTCAGGGCTACATCCTGTATCCTCACATAGCTGCTGTATGTTCAAGCTGGTCGTCCTGCTTTAGCTCAGCCATATGTGGGGGTCCATAGGAGTACATCACTTATGAGCTCGTCCCTGCTCCTCCAGCAGTGTCCTGCGAGCCTGGTTCATCTAACTTGGATAGTATTTGCGATGGGAGGCAGGTGGCCGTATAGTTGGTGCTTTGTGGGGTGTTGCCGCCAGGACTTGTTTAATATTGCTTGCAACATTCTTGTGTAGTTGCCGTCTAGCGTCTTCTCCAGCCATTTTGTTAGCATCCAAGTGGTGCATCCATACAGCAGTATCGACACAACCGCTGCTTGGAATAAACTGCGTTTCATTTTATCGGTCAGGTCTGATTTCCATATGACCGATAGTTTATCGATAGCTGTCCATATGTGTGTGTGTGTGTGTGTGTGTGTGTAAACAGGACTTGGCATTAAATAACCAATAATGGTTGGTTTGGTTTTATGGCACATCAACCATTGTAGGTTATTTAATGCCAAATCTATTTTTATACATATAAACAGTTCTATTTCAAGCAATTTAAATGTCAAAAACATTTATTTCAAACAGTTTAAATGTCAAAAACATTTCTATTGAAAGCTGGTTCCAAGTATTGCTATATATCACTAACAATTCAATTAAACATAATTTATTTACACACAGTTAAATCTCAAAACAGTTCTATTTCAAACAATTCAGTTTAGCATAAGTACGCAGTATAAATGTCAAAACAGTTCTATTTCAAACAATTTAGTTTAGCATAAGTACACAGTTTAGTTCTATTTGACTCATAGATAGAACCCTATCAAGGTCTATTCTAAAGTTTAACAAGTTTGAATTCAGATTTTTCCTTTTCCTAGATTGGTTTCTATACCAAGGTTTAAGACCCTGTAAGGCTTACTATCTACTCATAGCTGGAGATTGAATAGTTGGATTCATACCTTTTCCAAAGGTATTAGAGTTATATGAAAAGTAAACAGTTTTGAACTCGGGTTGTTGTGTATATTTTCTACGATGGTAACCATTACATCACAAACACCTCCAATATATATATATATATATATATATATATGTCTTGTTCACCTTAACAAGACATGCAGGACAGTGCTGGAGAAGCAAGGATGAACTCATAAGTGATGTTCTCTTATGGACCATTTCACAAGGACTTGCTAATGTTGGTCAACCAGTAAAATTTTACCTTCAACAGCTCTTTGCGGATACAAGATGTAGTTTGGAAAACCTAGTGGGAATGGTGGATGATAGGGATGGATGGAGAAAGAGTCAGGGAAATCTGTGCTAGCAGTGAGACTTGATGATATATATACATATATATGCATACAAACATATATACAATTTAACATCAGTCATTTGTTTACACACAGTTTGTTCTTTTTGACACACAGTTAAGACCCTCGCAGGTGTTACCACTCCGAGTCAGAGTGGACTTCGGAGCAATGGCAATGAAGAGGTACTCTGCATTCCCCAAATTTCCAAGCCTCATCATCAGATAGTTTAATGTCATATCCAGGACACTCATTGGGAGGGGAATCTTACCACCTGCAGAGATGCAGTTGGTGTATTCTACAGCTCTAGGCAACTTGGCTGTCAAGGTCACAGTGGACTTGGGATTAATAGCAATGAAGAGGTACTCCACATTCCCAAAAGCTCCAGGACTGATGCCTCGCAATCAGATCGTTTAGTATCATATCCATACACTT
Source organism: Sepioteuthis lessoniana (assembly GCA_963585895.1). NCBI lineage: Eukaryota > Metazoa > Mollusca > Cephalopoda > Myopsida > Loliginidae > Sepioteuthis > Sepioteuthis lessoniana. Next base: position 156,531 of record CAUZXS010000978.1, read on the forward strand.
ATTAGGAGGGTCTTACCCATTCTGCAGAGGTGCAGTTGACATATTCTACAGTCTCAGCCATTTAGTGGGGGGTGTCCTCATGGTGTAATGGTTACAGCGATGGACTGCAGAATCGTAGTACGCGAGTTCGTACTCCAGTTGCGCTATTACATTCACTTTCGGGCAAATACCCTTGGGAAAGGTATGAACCCCCTTATCCTCCCAGCTATGGGTTAAATAGTACCACTACTGTTCTTCTAGGAGAATGGCTTTGGCATTAAATAACCTAAAAAGAGTTGATATGCCATTAAACAAAGAAACCAAACCAAATCAGCCATTTAGGGCTGGGAAATTTTAGAGGGTCACATTTATCTTAACCTTGTAGAATTCCATTCAAATTCCCAATATCCTTATATATCAATATACATTGTCTATCCCACATTACACTGACTTCTTGTTTCACCTGTCACCCATGATGGGTTGAGCTGGCTCCTCCTTTGATCTGGACAGCATTTCAGATAAATGCCATCCATGCTGGATAGTTTTCGATGTCTGAGTTGGCAATCACCAACCATTTGCAATTCCACCATTGAAGACCATAAATTCCAGGCCCTGTTTTTGCCTCCAACTCTACTTTCACTCTTGTCAGCCCAGTTCTAATCTCGCATCATGTTTGTTTTTGCCAGTGTTAAGGAGGAACTGGTGCCGCCGATTTCTTGGAAAGTTCTTCAATGGGACAACATAGAACATGGCTGAACCAACACAACTGTCTGGACAGCAGATTTATTCCCACAAAACTCATTTTGATGAACTACCATCAAATTATAGCAATTGCCACTTCTTTAAATCAGAAGTTCACCTTGATTTGTTTAAGTGGGAGCGGATGTGACTTCTCAGGCCAATTATATCTTTGCAAGCCCTATTGTATGTGTAACAAATGAATTAGCTATATTTTTCTTTGGCATTGTCCGCATGAACCCAGCTGAAGACCAACAGACTTTATCACAGAATTGACATGAGTTAGCTATAGGTTGCTGATGAAGCATTTTTGTAAAACTCGTCTTTTATAGATTGCTGTCATAATATCTCATATGACTAAGAAATCCAGCTTTGGATAAAGAGTCTCAACTAGAGATGTTACAAACATGTTCTGGCAGTAAACTGTCAGGAGCCAGGACCAAGTTTGGCTTTGAAAGCGCTCACTTCAGGCTCAAGTGTTCGACACTCCATGTTTCAAATGCTTTTCAGCCTTCATAGAACACTTTCCAAGTTAATCAATTTACTGTCATCTGCTCCCAGTATCCACACACACAAATTTTTTTTTTTTCTAACTGAAGAATGTAAATCAAATGATAGGATGACTAATCCAAATTACACCCACAGTATTCAAGATCCCATTGCTGATCATCAACACCTGAGTGAAATTCTGAGCAGGCCAAGAATTTAGTTGCCTAAAGGTAAGCACAGAGCTACTTGGTTATATCTTGATCAGGTAGTATCATTAATATTTGCAAATGATCTCAAAAGGTCCCACCAGTCAGCAGATTAGATCATTCCGCAGTGTTTTGTCCTTTTGAGTGAAGGTGACTGAATGAGAACATAATGATCAAGTGAAGATAACGGTAAACTTCAACAGGAATAAGACGCTACATCATTAACAGAAATAAGAGCTAAGAAGATGCATGACATTATAGATAAGACAAAATAATAGCCAGTCTGGTGGCCAAAGCACTTGCTATCATCAAAACTGTGATAGCATCTCTGGTTGGCAGCTAATGACAACAGTGTCATATAGAAAAAAAAAATATATATATGTTAGGTGAATCAAAAAAGTAATTTTAAAACATTTCTCTTAAATCAAGTGCTAAAATATTTATCCATAGCTGGATATGGGGGAGAGAACATATTGATTCCTGCCTTTCCAAGGGCATTAGCACAAAGGGAAATGCTAACAACCTTATCCAGTGTTTGAACTCAAGCAGCTGATTACAATTTCTATGATGAAAAACATTATGCAAAATGCTGGATATATAATCTGGTTTGGTTTCTTTGCTTAATGACATATCAACTTTCATGGGTTATTAAATGCTAAAGTCATCCTAATAAAAAAACAAAACAAAAGTGATACTATTTAACCCAAAGCTGGGACTGGATATACGAAGAAAGAAAGAAAGAAATGGTATAAACAGTACGTATGGCTGAGATGATGCCTTTACCATTTCAGCCACACTGTGCTGAATGCTTTTTATTCCTTACCATTAAAGATGTTGGTGCAAAACTCGGCTCAATCAAGAAGGGAATGGTCATTTGTTTTTTTAATTGAATTTTTGAATATTTTTGGGTTGGAGCCAAATCTTCTTCATACTATATTAAATATATATGATTTGTAAACACATTTTGTAGATAACATTTTTAAACAAGCCCCAGCTCATTCTTTTGCACACTGTTAAATGGTTTCAAGTGTTGCTATGAAACACATACACTTTATTTTAACATCAGACATTTGTTTGCACACAGTTAAATGGTTATACATATATCATTTGTGAGGGAATAATGAATATTTTATTTTCAAATAAGGTACAACTAATTTATTTGCACACAAGTATTGCTATTGTTTCTATGCAGATGGTTTCAGTTATTGTGATCTAACACAAATATTTCTATTTGATATTAATCATTTGTTTGTATTCAGTAAAGTGGTTACAAGTATTGCTAATTAACACTAATTATTCTATTCAACACTATTCATTCATTTCCATATGGTTAAATGGTTCCAACTGTTGCATTATAATACCAATAATTTTATTTTGCATACAGGTACTATTTACCAACCCCTCCGCTCGGGCAGGATATGACACAAGGTCAATTTTTAAGCGGAGTTTAACAGGTTTTGAATTCAGAGTTTTCCTTCTCCTAGACTAGTTGCCTCACCAAGGCTGAAGAACCTAGTCCGTCCTACTATTTATCCATAGTTGGAGGGAGAATAAGGGGGTTCATACCTTTCCCAAGGGTATTTGCCCGAAAGTGAACGTAATAGCGCGACTGGAGTACGAACTCGCGTACTACGATTCCGCAGTTCATCGCTTTAACCATTACACCACGAGGACACCCCCCATACAGGTAAACATTTTTAAGAATTCTACAATAATAGTTGACACACAGTCGAATGGCTCCAAGTATTGCAAAGTATCATTAACAATTCAATTAAACATCAGTCATTTATTTACACACAGTTAAATGGTCAAACAGTTCTACTTCTAACAATTCAATTTGTCATGTCATTAGTTTACATACAGTTTCAACATCAATCAGTTCTATTTGACCTATAAATAGGACCCTATCAGGTGCTAACACTCTGGGTCAGAGTGGACTAGGGAGCAATGGCAATAAAGGGGTACTCCACACTGTTTCGGCTGAAGCCTCACCATCAGATTGTTTAGTATCATATCCAGGACACTCAGTGGTTAAGTCAGCTGGAGCTACAGAATACACCAACTGCATCTCTGCAGAGGAGTAAGACTTCTCCAACAAGATATGATACTCAACAATCTGATGGTGAGGATCCAGTAACGCTGGAGCTTTGGGGAATGTGGAGTACCCCTTTACTGCCATCACTCTCTGGCCTGGAGTGATAGCACCTGATAAGGTCCTATTTATGGGTTAGACAGAACTAAACAGCATACTTATGCTAAACTGAATTCGAGCAATTTTGAACAAGTCCTGGAGGCAACACCCTACAAAGCACCATCTGTACAGCCACCAACCTCCCATCATGAAAACTATCAAAGTTAGAAAAACTAGACATGCAGGACACAGCTGCAGAAGCAGAGACGAGCTCATAAGTGATGTTCTCCTATGGACCCCTTCATATGACCAAGCAAAAGCAGCATAACCAGCTCGAACCTACATACAGCAGCTCTATGAGGATACGGGATGTAACCCTGAGGACCTACTAGAAGCGATGGAGGAGTGGCGAGAGAGGGTCAGTGATATCCGAGCTGGCGGCACAACATGATGATTATGATGATGATATGTATAGAAATGGATTTGGCAGTAGATAATCTACAATGGTTGATACGCCATAAAACCAAATCAAATGAAAATGACTTAATTTGGCATTAAATAACTCGAAAAGGGTTGATAGGCCGTAAAAGAAAACAACCAACAAACCGATCAGGACATTCAAAGAAGTCTTACCTCTCAACAGAGATGCAGTCAGTATATTCTACAGCCTCAGCGGAATAGGTGAATGAAACTTGAGATAAGATAAATAAGAGAAATAGTATGAACATTTTATGATTCTAAATCATGTACTTCTTGGTCAGACTAAGAGTTTTACAATATCTCCTTATGATACAAGGATGTGTCAAAAGTTTAGCAATATTTTGGTACATACTAGTTTGCAGCACACATACCAAATGGACAAAGCAGTTCAATCCTGGGGAGATACTTGCTATGGTTGGTAGTACCGTGGTTGTTGGGGCTCTGATACACTGTGGGAACTAAACGATACACAAATGAATGAATAACGTAATTTAATTCAGTAATTTATGCTTTATAAGTTCAAACAGAGCTAAAATGCGATGGGAGCAACAAAAAAACATTTGTTGTGTGAAAGGTGAAGGCACAATTGATCACAGTACGGTAACCAAGAAATTTTACTCAGATTACAGGAACCTTGATAATTAGGCAAGTTCAGGTAGGCCTAAAACCATGTTCCAAGTTCTACAGGCAAATCCGAGTAGCATTTGTAGAGTATAAGGCAAGCTTGACATCTCACAGTCCAGTGTGGTTCATCACCTAAACAACCTCAGCAAAAACAACTCAGAGCTGCTGAATCATGAAATAATAAATATGATTAGTTTGGTTTGGTTTTATAGCGTATCAATCATTGTTGGTTATTTAATGTCAAATCCTGTTTAACATATATATCAAATATATGATTTGTAAACACATAGACTGGGGAGCAATAGCAATAAAGAAATACTCTGCATTCCCCAAAGCTCCAGCATTACTGGAGCCTCACTATCAGATTGTTTAGTGTCATAAACAGGACATTCATTGAGGGGTCTTACTCCTCTGCAGAGAAGCAGTCGGTGTATTATACAGGCCCAGCTGAAATGGCACACAGATTAATTTGTGATAAATATGGAGAAACAGGTTTTAAAAAACTGTTTAAAAATGGGCTAAACAAGGGTTTGCCTGCGTCCATAGAGTGGAAATACATTGAATGTCATGTCAAGAAAAAGTTCCGCAAACAGCGGTCAGTAAAGAAGGTCATGCTGATAGTTTTCTAGGATGTCAAAAGACACATCACTACGCATTTCCTCTTGCCAACTCCTAAGGCAAAATCCACTTTATTTATTTAGTCCAGTCAGCTGGGACTGTAGAATACACAAACAGCATCTTTGCCAAGGGGTGTCCTAGATATGCCACTAAACTGCATCTGATGGTGAGGCTCCAGTCCTGGATCTCCAGGGACTGTAGAGTGCCCCTTCAATGCCATTATTCCCAGGTCCACTCAGACCCATAGTGGTAATACCTGTTAGGGTCTCATTGATAAGTCAAATACAACCATTTAGACATTTAACTGTGCAAACAAATGACTGATATTAAATTGAATTGTAAGTGATACAAAGCAATACTTGAAACAATTTAACTGTGTGCAAACAAATGAGCTCTGGCTTGTTTAAAATGTTACCTACACACTTGTTGTTTAATGACTATGTATAAAAAGGATTTGGCATTAAATAGCCTACAAAGATTGAATGCCATAAAACCCAACTAACCAACATTATTTATTAAATGAGGCATGTAACTATCAAAAAGGTACTCTCAAAATGCCTTATGGAATTAAACCCCAGAAAAGCCAACAAGTCAACTAAAACTTTTTTAAAAAGCTTTTTCAATTTTCAAAGTGAGCAAACAATTTTTGCTACAATACATTTGTTGTGTAATCTCTGACAACTGCTATGTTAGTGAATCATCAGAGGGGAAGAAAAAATTTATACCTTGTGGGCATAGGCATGGGTAGCTAGACATGTATACCACGTGGTCACTCAGGCATATATCCAAGGATGGAAAAAAAACACAAACACTTTAATATTTTTTGAGGGTTTTCAATTCCAAGCCACAAGGTTTATAACTGGCTCTCTACTGTGAGTCATCTGATAAGACAGGTTAATCTTCTCCATTTAAAGGGCACTGCTTCTCTTTGGATACAACTTAGGCCCAATTTCCCTCTTCCTTGACCATATAGGATTTACACTCCTATAATTTAAAATTGGGCAGTATGCCACTTGTTCCCGAAACAAAGACGGCGGACACACACAAATATTCAGTTTCAGGAAACCATTGGCCAGGAGAACCATGTGATCAGTGTTTAAAACTACGTCCTCATTTGAATTTTGTCCTGCGTTTTTTGGAGCCGATTCCAAGACACGTATTTTCTATAAATACTTCGTCTTCAAACACGCTTTTTTTCACATTTTCACTTGCAGGGCTAACAGACTCTCTCCAGTGTGACCTCCAGAGAGAATACTATTATTCATATTCACCAACAGCTGTCAAACGCCACAAAATGTACAGGCCATGTAAACATTCTTTTCCTCAGTATACCTTGTCTGTGAGACTTTTTCCAGCCTCGAAAACAGCAATTGCGTCGAACCACAGAAAGAAACGAACATTTAGAAATACGTAGTTAACATGCATAGGACACTTTGTCATTTAGTCCTTTTTGTGGCTTTTAGTTGTGTTAGTCACACACACAGAATATTTTCATGAACAGTAGTAGAACCATAGTAATGTTTTAAATGTTTTCATTGTATGTATTGTTAAGATATAAATTTGTTTCATTTATGTCAGTTGTTTTGAATATTCGTTGCTTCATATCGTTTGCACATCTTTCATATCATTATGTCTTTACTACATTTGTCTCCATGTGCCTTTTTCCAAGTATAAACAAAAATAATATACCACTAAACATATACCAAACTACAGGGGGACCAAACATAACTACCAAATAACATGTCCCCCTACAACCACATGGTCAAACCTGAGTAGCCCCCTTACTTCCACCTGTGGTGTCGGGGTGGGGGACATATCCATTTTCTATGTTTTCACACCAGCAGATGATTTGCCCACCCCCTACAGGTTTTTAACTAGTCATTTTTAATTACCATGACTGGCCATTTGGCCTGACTCACTTAGGGGTCAACTGGTTGTTCATAGACTCTCTACTACAAACAGTATTTTCTTTCTCTAATTCTGTTTTCCTCTTCTCCTTCCACAGAAATTAGCTTCCAGTTTTATTCTGGGTTTTTTTTCCTATTTCAATTTTCTAAAAGGGATATTTATCTCTGCCTCCCACCAGACAGGACTTGACCTGAAGGTCAGCTTTTAGTGGGGTTAAAGGAGGCTGGACTTTGCTGGTCATCAGCTCACTTCCTGCAATGAGAGCTTGATGAGCCAAACTGGACATGGACTCAAATGTGAATCCAAACATGGATGTCTGATTATAGCTTAAACTGGACCAAGAGGTCCAGTGCTATACAATGCTGATCAATGACTGCCCCAGCCAAAAGGAAGTGACCACATAATACAAACAAATTTACAGTCATAAGGAATCAAATATTTCAATTAAATATGATTATGTTTAAATAGAACTATTTGACCAACAGATGGAAAGCTAATAGATACTACCACTCTGAGTCAGAGTGGACCTAGGAGTAATGACAATGAAGACGTATTACACATTCCTCAGATCTCAAAAACCTGAGCTTCACCATCAGATACAGTTCACTGTCATAACCAGGACACCTTTTTTGTAGGGGAGGAACCATTCTTTGCTGCAGGAAATACAGTCAGCATATTCTCAGTCCCACTGACAGGCATCAAGCCATATATATTCAGGGTACATACTGGTTGTAAATAAAAAGAAACAATTACCAGGTCTTAAAATAATTGCTTACATGTTTTGCAGATGTGTTTTTAGTACATTCTCTGTTCACCTTAAGATTTCCCAATTTCCCCCACCATCTTTTTTTTTTAAATACCCCTATCATTTCAAAATGAGACTAAATTATTTTTTTAAAATCATTGCCTAAAATAAAATTCTTAAAAATAAATGAATGAATACCATTCCAGTATAGGACTTTACACTCCTATAATTTAATTTGGGCGGTATGCCACTTGTTCCCACAACAAAGATGGCGGACGCTCACAAATAATCAGTCTTGGGAAACCATTGGCCAGGAGAACCACGTGACCTGCTTACAACTACATCCGCGTAAATTTTGTCCTGCGTTTTTTGGAGCCGATTCCAAGACACGTATTTTCTATAAATATGTCGTCTTCAAACACTATCTCTTTTTCCCAATTTCTATTGCAGCACTGACACGCTCTCTCCAGGTGACACTCTTATTCACCAACAGAAGTAAAAAGTTAAAAAAATGGATAAGCCTTGCAGACATTCATTTCTTCAAAACACTTTGACTAGGAGACTTTTTCCAGTCTCGGAGAAACTGACTGTTTCGAATAACAAGAAGAAAGACATTTTAAATATGTAATCAACCTTAATAGGATGCTTTCCTTATTAATCTTTTCTGTAGTTTAGTTGTGTTAGTTACACACACACACACACACAACTATTTTACTAACAATGTGGAATTAGCAATATTTTTGTATCAATGCATATTTTGTTATGAGTATAAATTTGTTTTGTTTGTCGCCTTGTTTTGAATGTTCCTTTTGTCCGTGCCATTTCATATCTTCATTCATTTGCTTCATTTACGTACCTTTTTCCAAGCCTGACATACACTAAACTAAACAAACATTATATAAAACTTGAATATTAAATGTTGGGGAACTTAAATACCAAAAAACAGAATCACCCCCTACACTAGTCCTTCATTTCTTTTTCAGTCAATACCCTCAAGTACCAACATTTTTTCTTTTTAAACTTCACCTTCCTTTTTCGATTCCCCAAACTATGGAAATGCAGTTTACTATTGTCTCCAATTGCAAAAAAGATAAAAATAAAATAAAATAAATTAAACATGCTTTATGTATCACACTTGATTTATTGTGTATTTACATTTGGTTCTAAAACCCAACAATGCTTAACATGATGTGTGAACATAGTGTGTACATTTAAGTGAGTGCATCTATTACATATGCATGAATAATGCGTTTGTCTTTAAGTTGGTGTATGCGTGAGTAAATTATGTGCATGTCAGTGAATGTGCTTTCAATTTAAATGCATCAAAGCTCATCTCATTTTGCACCAATCTGACCCTTGCTTAGTGATATGAATATATAGCCCGCTATCAATGAAAGAAAATAAGCATATCTAAACATGGTTATACGTAGTTATTTTGTGCATGTGGAAAAAGATGAAATACACAACAAACTTGAATCAAACACTTGTTGTGTAATGGTTATCATGGTAAGAAATAGACACTATGCATGAGTTCAAATCCAGAAAGAAGCTGCTTGCTTTTCACATTGTACTAATACTTTTGGGAAATGTATTTATTATATTTACCCAACCCCTCTGCTCGGACAGGATGTGACACAAGGTCAATTTTTAAGCGAAGTTTAACAGGTTTGAATTCAGAGTTTTCCATCTCCTAGACTAGTTGCCTCAACAAGGCTGAAGAACCTAGTCTGTCCTACTATTTACTCATAGCTGGAGAGAGAATATTAGGATTCATACCTTTCCCAAGGGTATTAGTGCTATGTGAAATGCAATTAGTCTCGGCCAGGATTTGAACTCATGTCGCTGTGTCCACTTCCTACGATGGTAACCATTACACCATGGGCACCTCCTAATAAATATATTTATTAAACTATTCTCTGTTCAGCTACGGGAATATGGTCTGGCAGCCTGGGCTCTTTAACCTTGGTATGGCAAATTGTCAAAGAGAAGGAAAACTTTAAATTCAAACCAGTTAAACTCCACTTAAAAATTGACCTTGTATCACATCCAGCTTCTATGGAGGGGTTGGTAAATAGATATATTATAATTTATGTGACTACCAGTATATATGCACGGGGTGTAACAGAAATACTATCTACATTTTAAGCAATCAACTGTGTAATACAAGTGAATTTAGGCAAGTGGTAATGGTAGCTTTATCTAGCTAATGTCTTAGCATATTCTTCTAGTAATGATTATGCTTTGAACCAGTGCAGATTGTGTGTTTGTTGTTGGAACATTTTTTTTTAAATAGGTGAATCTGTAATTGCTGAGCTTTTCAGGGTCACTTCATGTTATTTTGAAATGATGTTGTTCCTGATAGAAATTGATTCTACTCTGGTTGGTTGGGTTTTATTGCATATCAACCATAGGTTATTTTATGCCAAATCCTGTTTATACACATATATTAAATATATACGTATAGTTGGTACCTTGTGGGGTGTTGCCCCCAAGACTTGTTCAATATTGCTCGCAACATTCTTGTATAATGGCCGTCTAGCTTCTTCTCCAGCCGTTTAGTTAGCATCCAAGTAGTGCATCCATATAGCAGTATCAATACGACCACTGCCCAGAAGAAACTGCGTTTCAACTATCCAAGTAAGACGAACCAGACATGCAGGACACTGCTGGAGAAGCAAGGACCTCATAAGTGATGTCCTCCTATGGACCCCCACGTATGGCCAAGCAAAGCAGGACGACCAGCTCGAACATACATACAGCAGCTCTGTGAAGATACAGGATGTAGCCTTGAAGACCTGCCAGAGGCGATGAATGATAGGGAGAAGTGACGAGAGAGGGCCAGTGATATCCGTGATAGTGGCACGATATGATGATGAAATATATACGATTAGTAAACACAATTTGTTGATAACATTTTTAGATGAGCTTGAGTTAAACAGTTTCACTTATTGCTACCAATATTTCAAATTAGGCAAACAGTTTAAAAATATTGCTATTTAACACTAATAATTCAATTCATCATTTTCAGTTTCAAGCATCGTTATGTATCACTAACAATTCAATTAAACATCAGTCATTTGTTTAAACACAATTAAAGGTCAAAGAGTTCTCTTACTAACAATTCAATTTAACCTCCTAAGTCATTTGTTTGCACACAGTTTAAATGTCAAACAGTTCTATTTGATCTAGCAAGTGCTACCGCTCCGGTCACAGTGGACCTGGGAACAAAGGCAATGAAAAGGTACTCCACATTTCCCCGAGTACACTCGTTCGGGTGAGGGCAGAAAAATAATCAGTGTATTCTATAGCCCCACTGAGGCAGATTTTGCTAAAGGTCGGAACATGAAAAGCTCTTTGTAGCAACTAAAGATATATCAGTCTTAAAACTTTCAACAGCAAATGCATGGTATGAACAGGCCCAAGCCAGGATAATAACTGATTGTATCAGAAAAAATAAAATGAATAATTTTAAGATATAAGCTGTATGAAAGGGTGCTTTGCATTCCCCAAATCTCCAACAGATGGTTTAATGTCATATCCAGGACAATCATTGCGGAAGTCTTACCTCTCTGCAGTGATGCAGTTGGTGTATTCTATAGCCCCAGCCAACTGAGCTATTGTAAAGGTTTGATTGTAACTATAATTATATTTTCAATGTTACCTCACACTTTTAAAAAAAATTTGTCTATAATCATTTGTTTGTTGAGTAATATCAAGCATTACTATCTCATACAAGTCATGTGCAGGGGGGGTGTCCTCATGGTGTAATGGTTAAAAGCGATGGACTGCAGAATCGTAGTAAGCGACTTTGTATTCCAGTCACGCTATTACATTCACTTTTGGACAAATACCCTTAGGAAAGGTATGTAGACCCTTATCCTCCCAGCTATGGGTTAAATAGTACCATTACTGTTCTTCTAGGAGAATGGCTTTGGCATTAAATAACCTACAAAGGTTGATATGCTATTCAACAAAGAAACCAAACCAAGTCATGTGCACATGTTTATATGGTTTCAAGTATTCCTATCCAATACTAATAATTTTCAATTTGATCCGTGGATGAGACCCTAGCAAGTACAACAACTCCGGGTGATAGTAGATCTAAGAGTAATAGTAATGAAAAGGTACTCCACATTCCCCAGAACTGATGTATACCCAGGACACCTATATTTTTTCTTTTCTTCTCTTGGTGAGAGAGTGTTACTCTTCTAGAGTTGCAAAAAAATAATTAAATAAAAGAAATAAAACTCAAAAGATAAAAGACTATTATCCTAATCTTGGTTGTTTTATTTACAATGTTTCGAATGTTTCGAATGCTGTACTCATCTTCTTCAGGTGTCTTTTGTCATAATCATTAAATAGTATAAATAAAAACTCATCTTGGAAATTGAAGCAAATATCATTTCCCATTTTTTTTAAAACTTGTTTGTTGTACCTCATCATACCAATCTTAAAAAAAAAAAAAAGAATCTTTGCACCAACATATATACTCTTAATTCAATATCTATACACAGATCAAATCCTGTTAAGTATCTCATTAAGCAGTTCCAAAAAATACCCTCCTAACTTCTTTTTTTACCATTTTTTCTGAAATCATCTAATTTAATCTTTAAATTTTCTACACTATCACTGTTTTTGATCTGATTAGTCATTTTTTTTCCTAAAATATTGTACTCAATTACCAAACAAATTCTATTGGTTTAGTTTTTGAAATCTGCCTTGAAAGTAAATTTCCAGTTGAAAAATTTCATCTTTGACTTTTTCTGTTCTTTATTATTTTGATAAATCAACTTTTAAACATTTAATGACCTTCAGTCAATTTCAAAGCTAATATTCCCACTTCCTTATTTGGTAAGCACATCTGTTGGTAGAACAGTGAACTAAATGAGGAGAGGTTCAAAGCAATTTAACAGATTAAATCTTACAGCTTTTGGTTTTCAATCACTAATTTTGATTAGTATTTTCTTTCACAGTATTTCTCTCAGGGGAGGCATTCTCTTTTTGTACCATGGCCATATACATGAATATGCGAAATGTACATGGGATGTTCATTACGTATATACATAGAACATAGGAATCTCGAAAACACAAACACTTACAACTTCTCAGTTCAGATACGAAACTTTTTATTACCTTTGAGTTTAAAGGTTCTTCGACATAAGGAGAGAGAGGCACAATCTTTCTATTCTGGCTTTTTCATCTGCCCCCCATCTCGTGCGACACCTCCGCAAGCAAGCAAAAGTCAACCCTTCTCATTCGGTGACTAGTCTTGACTCTCTAACTTTCTTCAAATTCCCAAAATCCTCTGCACACTTCCGGTGCGTGATGTCATTCGCACTTGCTAGCCCCCTTTCCCATCTCGGGCTATTGTGACATCTCTGAGTGACATGTCCGCTCCGCGCACGCATGAACACCTGCGTTAATGTTGCACCTAAGTAACCCATGCACTGAGCCGAAAGGTTCTCAGCCGAACTAAACCCCAAGGCATAAAACAAAATCCATCGGCCATTATATTACATTTTTTTTTATTGAAACTCTCTCATATCATTAATTTATAGTAGTGAAGTACAGATTTTTACAAGTATTTTCTTTCATCTTTGTATCTTTAAGGGGAAGCATTCTCTTTTTTTATTGAAACTCACTTGTATCATCCATCTATGGCAGTAAGGAACAGCACATCAGAAATAATAAAGAATAAACTCTCACTGACAGTTTATCCTATATATGCTTATCCTCACTGCCATAGATTGATGACCTATGTGAGGAGTGATAAAAAGTAATTAAAATTAATATAAGAGAATTAATTTAAGATTAGTTGTTTATTTTTCTTAATGGTATATAAACATTTGTGGGCTATTCAATGCCAAATCTTGTTTTTTTTTATATATAAGAATTCATGTGTATCAATAAACAGATAAAAAAAAAAAATTTTATTAACAGTGTCTCTTGACACAGTTGACTCTCAGCCACCACCTTTTAGCCTCTGTATGATAAAAAGGGTTGGATGTTTGTTTGCCATCAAAGCAATTTGTAGAATACGGTCAGGATTTAATCAGATACCTGCTGGGGTTTGATATAACCAGCGAACTGATCTACGATGACAAATCTAGCCTAAGTAAGGGCTGAAGAGGAGTGTTGCAAGTCATGTGACCATCTAGCACTCAGGTCATGGACTGCTCAGTCACCAAAGTGACCTCATCTAAAGGGGGAGTCTAATCCCTCTGCAGTGCAATCAGCATATTCTAAAGGCCCAACCAACAGAGTAGGAATGAATTCAAGTTTAAGACAATAAAATGCATCTTAGAAAAAAGAAATTAATTTTAAAAGAGAGAAAAAGAGAATAATTTCTGTGAATTGGTCAATCTATACTTTACTAAAATCACCATAGTATTTGTATATATTTGATTAAACAATTTAAACGTTTTGTGTCTGCATATTTTTATATTTATCCTTTCAGATTGCCATATCAATTTTATGATATCCACCAGGAATTGGTTAATAAACCTTCAATAATTAATTTGTTCCCATGTACTTTCTGCTTGATCTTGGGCCATCATCAGGGGGCATTTATATTGCATAAGTGATGTGACCTTTGAATGTACATTACAACTTTGTAAGAATTGAGCATCTATTGTTTATACTGGTGTATTGTAGCATTTATTTTAAAATTTGGTCCTCGAAACAGCAGCAGCAGCTAAAGATATTTAAGTACATTAGCACTGGATTCAAAATGAATTCTATTGAGTTTAGGATATTTGTTTCTAATGTGGAGCACTTCAAGAATCTGTATTTTTTTTTTTTTTTGTTTTGTTGCTCTATCTCTCTGTGAGAGAATTAACGCTTGCCACGAGCATAATGCAAAGCTGCTCGAATGAATTGAGCTCTCAGTACCCGTTAAGCTTATACATGTAAACAAAACAAAACAAAAGTGATATATATGCATTTAAATCCCTTTGCTTGTGCCATTTCCTCATGGCTATGAGATATAATCTCCAGCTAGCATAAAAGTCAGTTGGGTTTCAATCCTAGCTTCAAGAATCTTGCATGTCTAGCCACACTGAAGAGTTATGATACAATGAAACAGTCTGTTTGTTTATTTGTTAATGACTATCGAAACCCTGCTACACAGTCTAGAACGAGCAGCTGATGGCATAGGCCTCTATGTCAATGCAGACAAGACAGAATACATGTGCTTTAATCAAAGAGGCAACATCTCCATACAAAACAGTAGTTCTCTGAAACTAGTAGACAAGTTTACCTATCTAGGAAGCAGTGTCTCATCAACAGAGACAGACATCAACATGCAACTAGCAAAGGCATGGACAGCTATCGATAGGCTATTGGTCATATAGAAGTCTGACTGGACTGATTAAATGAAACGCAGTTTTTTCCAAGCAGCGGTCGTGTCGATACAGCTGTATGGATGCACTATATGGACGCTAACTAAATGTATGGAGAAAAGCTTGGCAGCAATTACACAAGAATGCTGCAAGCAATATTAAACAAGTCATGGAAGCAGCAACCCCCCCACAAAGCAGCAGCTGTACGGCCACTTACAACCCATCACAAAAACTATCCAAGTTAGATGAATCAGACATGCAAGACACTGCTGGAGAAGCAGGGACAAACTCATGACATACTCCTGTGGACCCCTTTACATGGACAAGCAAAGACAAGACAACCAGCAAGAACCTACATACAACAGCTCTGTGCCAGTACAGGATGTAGCCTTGAAGACCTATTGGGAGCGATGGACAACAGAGAAGGGTGGCGGGAGAGGGTCAGGGAGATCTGCCCTGGCAGCACGACATCAAGATGATGATACATTAAAATTAAATTGAAATGTTTCATTAGAACATGAAATTTCATTTTTGCAAAATAAAATCTACACAGGACAAGAAAGAGAAAAGTGTGCTGCCTTTTGTTACTGTATTTGATAATGTATATGACACACCTCAACTTCAGCAGCGTAAATTAAGAAAAACTAAGTACTAATATTAAACGCGAGGAAATTAAAGAAATTAATATCATGAACATCATCAATGATAACACTTTTAATCTGCATAATAGCCTTTTAGATAATAACAAAAGGTATGTGAAAGATACTCAAATATCTAAGCTAACAGAAGTTGCCAAGTAGCTAATTTCAGTTGACTATTGTGAATTTTAAACCCACAAATGGCATATAAAGACAAATACGGTATTTTATCATTCGTTTTTATATCTCTGTAAGTAAGTAAATTTGGCGACCATAGTCGAAGGTGACCCGAAGGCTCCCTTTTCCATAGCTACTACACCAAGGTGTAGGAGAAGGCACTACTCCTTTCCCGGGATTGCTCCACTTTACTCTTAATCCTTACCTTATAATGCTGAGTGTTAAGCAAGGTGGCATCAAGTACCATTTTTTGAGTCTCTGGTATGACTCAACCTAGGATTGAACCCAGGTTTCCTGGGCCATTGGCAAACACTCGTAACCATTATGCTAATGTTCGGTCTATCTCTGTAATGTTTTGGACTTTATTTTTCGCATATATTATTTTGTAATGTAATAACTTGACAAATTTCATTGAAATAATCTTCAATTTTAATAGCAAGTCTAGAAACAACTGAAAATTCTGTTTAATGTTTTTTATTTTCATATACAGAAATACCATACAGTTGAAAAAAAAAGGTGTTTAAACATGAAACATAGATGTTTCTGTTGTTCCAACACATGCTGTTAAAATTTAAGATCATTTGAATGAGGATTGGTCAAGTTATTAGATTACAAAGTTAGATCTATTTTTCTGAAACACCTTGTGTGTGTGTGTGTGTATATATATATATATATATATAGTTTGGGAAGGGAAAAATAATGAATTAAGACTTTTCCCAAAAATTTCTCAGAAAGAATTTGAAATCAACTCACCAATTACCTTTTTCGTACATCCTGAGAAAAATATCTAATAAATAGATAAATGAAAATTATAGATTGATTTTAACGGCATGTCAACTCATCTGGGGTTATTTTATGCCTAAGGTGAGGGAATTGTATATATTTATATTTACAGTTTTTTGTAGTTTCTTCAGAGCTTTTGGCACATGGTATATTATATCGAATACAAATAATTTGCAAACAGATCTATTTGACCCATAGATAGGACCCTAACAGATACAACCACTCCAGGTCAGAGTGAACCTAGGAGTAATGGCAATGAAGGGATACTCAACAATCAGCAGAACTCAAGAACTGGAGCCTCACTATCAGATGCAGTTTAGTGTCATATCTAGGACACCACTTTTTTTGGAGTGGGGGGGTCTTACCCCTCTGCAGGGAATACAGACAATATATTCTAAGTCCCACCAACAGGGCAATAAATGAAAATTAGCAATATTAGCAGTTATAAATTTAATGTATACAATTCTCCCAAAATCTTATGAACATATCAGGAATATATCTTAACCCTCCCGCCAATAGGAAAGTAATAAGAAGGGTACGATATTGACTTGTCTTTTAAACAACAGGAGGTAACAGCTGTTCAGAAATGAAGGTGAATAAATAAACTTAAAAACAATTCAGAGAGCTGTTGGTTTTAAATTAGTAATATTAATGTACAATGAAAAAAAATTGTTGGTCTCTTTTCCATGCAAATGAAAGAAAAGGTCCATAACTTAAAATCTTGGAGAGAAAGAAAAAAAAATGTTGTTTAAAAACTAAAGAGATTTAGCACAAGTTAAAAGATTTATTTTTCAAGCAACTGATGTTGGACTGCCATGCCTGTTTGAGCTAGGATAAATAAAACCAATGCCCCAGTAAAATTCTAGGTTTGTATTTACTTAATTCCTCCATCAGGAGCAGGATGTGACACAAGGTCTATTTTCAAGTGAAATTTTCCTTCAAGATTGAAGAACACAGACTGTTGTTTTATTTTCCAATAGCTGGAAGGCTTGTCTTTGATTTGAACTTCTGGTCACTGGTTCCATTTCCTAGGACAATAACCATTACACTAAGCATGCCTCCAGACATCATGTTCCAGTTTTGTTTGGTTTGGTTGGCCTCTGTAGCATATCAACTAGTGTAGATTATTTAATGCTAAATTCTCTTTATACATATATATTAAATATATAGAATTTGGTTTGATTAGGTTTTATGGCATATCATCCAATGTAGGTTATGTAATGCCAAATCCTCTTTATACATATATATTATATATGATTTGAGTGGGTGGGTTTTTATGTCATATCAATCATTGTAGGTTATTTAATGCCAAATCCTCTTTTTACATATATATTAAATATATATGATTTGCTAACACATTTTTTAAATGTTTAATGTCGGCCACCAACAACTGACTAATGGAAAGATTTCATTGGTCATGAAACTGCAGCAATACCAGAAAAAATCACTCGGTGAGCGTTGTAGAAATTTTGGTTTTGTTTGTTTTTAGGTTTAATGGCATATCAACTCTTGATGGTTATCTAATGCCAAATTCTGCTTATATAGATAATTTTTAAGGGAATAGTTCATATGTAACATTTTTAAACGAGTTAGATCTCATTTTTTGGCACACAGTTAAATGGTTTCAAATATCACTATCTAATACTAATAATTCAATTTATTTTTAATCATTTATTTGCACACAGTTAAATGGCTAAATAGTTCGATTTCACAACAGATTGGACACTAACAGGTGCTACCACTCTAGGCCAGAGTGAACCGGGGAATAATGGCAATGAAAGAGTACTCTATATTCTCCACAACTCCAGGACTAAGGCCTCACCGTCAGATGGTTTGATGTTATATCCAGGACACTGATTGGGAGGGTCTTCTACAACCCCAGTCAACTGGGCTGAAGATTTTAGGTTAATATTTCAGGTATATTTAGTTTTAAGAGCAACCATTTGAACCACTGGGAAACAAATAGTATATGCACAACCCAGCACCTATCCTAGAAAATGACATGCATAAACTCCTATGGGACTTTAACATACAAACGGATCACTTGATCCCGGCCAGAAGACCAGACCTCATAATAATCAACAAAAAAAAGAAAATTTGTAAAATTGTCGACTTTGCTGTCCCGGCGGACCCCAGAATAATTCTGAAGGAAAGTGAAAAGAAAGATAAGTACCTTGATCTTGCTAGAGAATTGAAAAAGCTGTGGAACATGAAAGTAACGATTGTGTCAATTGTGATTGGTGCATTAGGCACAATAACTAAAGGATTATTAAAAGGCCTGGAAGACTTGGAAATTGGCGGACAGGTAGAGACTATCCAAACAACAGCATTGCTAAGAACGGACAAAATCCTGAGACGAGTCCTGGAAACTTGAGGAGACTTGCTGTCACTCAAACTCCAGTATAAAACCATCAGTTAATGTGGATGTGAAAAACTCTAAAAGAATATTTAATAATAATGATAAAAATAAATGGCAAATATTGTTCTTTCGAATAGTAAAATTAAATTTGAAACAGAATCTATATCATCTTTTTTTATTTATGTTCCAACCCCAAGAGACGATTCAGTTTGACTTTGTACCTACATAATTAGATTCCTTACACTAAACACAATGTTTGTTTTTGTTTTTTTACTGGTGTTGTCCAATTTGTTGATTGATCAATTTTAATGACATGTCAACCTTCCTAGGGCTATTTAATACCTAGAAGTAAGGAAACTGTATACATCATACATGTATATCTACCTTTCGCACTGTTATATGATTTCAAGTGTTATCTTATACTAAGATTTTATACACAAATTAATGGTTTCAAGTAACTATTTCTATTCAATAATAATTATTTGTTTGCAAACAGCTATATGGTTTCAAGTGATTAATAATAATAATGATAATAATCGTTAATAAACAATTATAGCTACAAGTAATTATTCTTAATACGAATAATTTGCACATAGTTATATGGTATTAAGTATTCCTGTCTAATACTAATAATTTTCAAGCTGATCTATTTGAGCACAGTAAAGAATTATATCTTCAAGTAACTATTCTTAATCCAAATAATTTAGAGTTATATGGTATCAAGTATTCTTATCTAATTCTAATAAGTTTGAAACAAATCTATTTGACCATAAGACAGAATCATATCTTCAAGTAACTATTCCAAATACAAATAATTTTCAGTTATATGGCATCAAGTATTCTTATCTAATACAGGGTGGAACGATAAAATTGTCATCCTAAAGAAAACAACACTACAGCTTTATTTTAAAACTTTTATTGAAAAAATCAATTCAGGTAACTTGATTATGTAGTAGAGCTGACATCTATTCAATGTAGCCGCCTTCAGCCTCAATCACCGCCTCGATCCGGATCCGGAACTGGGACCATGCCTTTTCCACAAGTGCCGGTGGGAGCTCGGCGAATACTCAGCAGATGGTGGTGATCAGGCTGTTTTGGTGCTGTGGGAGGTCATGTTGGTGATGTTCTCGACGTATGACCAAATGTAGTCCAGCAGGTTCAGATCGGGGAAGGAGGGGGGTGCCAGTGAGAGAGGGGTACAAAGTCGTAGCACTCCTTCTGAAGCCAAGCCTGGATCTCTTTGGACTTGTGGGCCGACACCAAGTCCTGCTGCCACACCCAGGGTCTGTCACCAGCCACCTGATTGCACCAGGGGATCACCACACTCTTCAGCACATCCAGGTACACTTTGGTGTTGACTTTCAAGCCAACTTTGAAGATGTGAGGTGGCATGATGTGGCCCTCACTTGAAACCATACCAAAGACCATAACCGTAGCCAGAAACTGTTTTCATCACCCTGGGCACGTCCCTGTTATTCGTGGCAATCCAGATTTGCATTTTGAGGGTGCTGGCAATGGTCCTGTTGTCATAACTTGGATCGGTAGAGGGTATGAGTTGTACAGCGGCGCATCTCCGATCTCGTACGTTGAACATTGTGTCACTTTCAGACATGATAGAAGGCTCCTATCGCTCTTGGGATTTGTACACAACTGGCCAACTATTAGATGGTCTGCAACAAAAAAAGAAAACTGGTTTTCATTAAACGGAAATGGAATCATGTTGTCTTTTCTAGGGCGACAATTTTATCGTTCCACCCTGTACTAATGATTTTCAAGCAGATCTATTTGATCCATAAATAAAAAACTAACAGGTGCTACCACGGTAGGTTTGAGAGGACCTGGGAGTAATGGCAGTTAAGGGGTACGCCACACTTGCTATAGACTCACTAGACGCAGTTTAGTGTCCAACCCAGGACAACCCCTTTTCTGGACGATGAGGGTTCTAACCCTCTGAAGAGGATGCAATCAGTGTATTTTAGGCCCAGTCATCAGGATGGATAAAAGACTCCATTTCTATTCTTCATCTATGTTATTATGCTAAAGTGTGAATCTGTCTGATCGAATGCTCCAAGGACATGATATCTTTTGCATTGATACTGACTTGGCTCCAACAGACTATGAGTATTTGACAACTCAATTGGAGGGATCCAATGAAATGTTTTCCCTCCAGTAACCTAATATTCACGTTAATACGGAAGAAAAAAAAAGAACGAAGTAACAGAAGCCATCCTAACATAAAATAAAACTTACATACAAATTCAATAAATAACAATACACTCAAGTGTCCACCCAAGAAAAAATACTTATATGACCAAGTAGATGTTGATAGAGAGAAACTTTCTTACTATATACGAGGATCATTAAATAAGTTTCCAGACTTTTTTCGTATGGGTACTTTTATTGATATTATACACATGAAACTCTAGTCCCCTTCAAAGTAATCTCCTCCAGCTGCAATGCATTTGTTGTACCGTTCCAACAACTTCCAGAAGGCCGCATGGAAGTCCTCTTGTGTGAGCATGTCAATGACCTTCATCACAGCTTCTTTCATCTCCTCAATTGTCTCATAACGACAGCCTCTGAACTTAGGGCATAAGCAAAAGTCACAGGGAGCAAGGTCTGAACTGTAGGGACAGTGAGGAATTGTCTTGATGCCCATCTTAGTCAAATAGTCTGTGACAAGGATGGAGTTGTCGACTGGTGCATTGTCCTCGTGGGAATGCCAATGACCCTATTTGAAGAGTGCTTGCCTCTTCCAAGATAATCTCTTCCTGAACTCCCTTAAAACCTCAACATAGTAACCATAACCGTAACCCTAACCCTTTGGCCAATCAACTCTGGTCTATTGACTTCCTTACTCCTCCGACACTTCTCATCATCCCTCACAGACTCCCTTCCTTGAATCTCTTATGCCACTCACAAACTGATGCTTGATTCATGCAAGATGCTCCAAAAGCAGTCTGAAGCATTCCATACATTTCTGTGGCATTTTTTCCAAGTTTAAAACAGAATTTTATTGCATATCGTTCTTCTAAAGTGTCCTCACATCCAGTTTGCATTTTAGAAAATCACCAGCTGTGATAATCAGGCTTTAGTAGGGTGTATGCCAATTCCTGCTGTAGCTGTTCATTTGAACCTGAAATCATAAAAATTGGTCAATCATCTCATAAGATGTATAGCAATAACATACTGAATTTTCAAGAGTCTATGACAATTTTAAATGCCTGTACAAAAATAGTCTGGAAACTTATTGAATGTACCATGTAAATGAAGTTGGCGACTGTAGTTGAGGGTCACCCAAAGGCTTCCTTTTCAAAAGCTACTACACCGAGGTATAGGAGAGAGCGCTACTCCATTCCCTGGATTGCTCCACTTTACCCTTAATGAGTGTTAAGCGAGGCAGTATCAAGTACCATTTTTTGAGTCTTTGGTATGATTTGACCTGGGATTGAACCCCAGTCTCACGGACCCTTGGCAAACACTCTACTCATTAGGCCAATATATATTAGGCTATATATGTTCCGAAAAGAAATATAAAGATGACAACTGCAAAGCCCCCAAAAGAGTGGGATATCCTAAAGATGATTGATTGATTTGATTTAGCAGCATATCAATTCATCTGGGGCTATTTTATGCCATGAGATAAAATGTGGAGGATGGCAAATTCATTTCTATGTTTTCCTAAGGATCTTTTGGGATTTTGACAGTGAATTATCCACAGTTGTTTTTTGATAAGTGGATTTGGGATCACTTTCAGGGGTAAGTTTGTAGCGTAAAGTTCAAGTTCACTGTTATGCTTTTTGGTATAATTTTATTTCTTTCAGGAAGGATAAAATGTTATCTATTCTGATATTTTGAAATATGTCTCCTGTTATTTATACTGAAGCATTTAAAATCACTACATTCTAATAAAATATGTTTAATCATATGCAATGATTGACATGCTATGTGTTGTATGGTGGCTCGTACCACGTGACTTCCGGTATCACAGAAGTATAAAAGACGCCGTATCTCATAAGCACAGCAAAGCGGAAGGCAGAAGCAGAAAGACAAGCAGAGAAACAGCTCTGAAAAGATGTCGGTCAATTGTAAGACAAACTTTGGACGTAACACCTACAGCGCGAGACTTATAATACTAGTCGGACTGAATTAACTATTTCACTGTGTATCTTTTCCTTACCAAGATACAACACTATGCATTCTAGTTAGTTTTCTTATTCAAACAAAAAGTAGTATGTTAGTTTTGTGTGACTGAAACTTAAACTGGATGAAGAGACTCATTCCTTTTTGGACTTCCTGAAGCCAAGTTTTCATCCTCCTAATTCTGTTTGGAAGCACTTCTTGTGTATGTTACTCCAACCTTGTTGCCATTTTTTATGGAAGAACATGTTGATTTTAGTCTTCAGATCTATATACAAGATTTTGAATCTGTCAGGAACCAATGTTATTTAATTTGGCTGTTTTGGTAGCTTTATGATTTCCTCTTATTCCTATGTGGCTTGTTTAAATGCCAAATCCTGTTTAAGCATATGTACATTAAATATATATGATTTGTAAATATATTTTGCTAGCATTTTTAAACAAGTCAGAGTTCATTTTTTATGCACACAATTACAAGTATTGCTATGTAACAGTAACAGTTTAACATCAGTCATTTATTTGCACTCATTCAAATAGATATACATATATAAGCGAATAATGAGTTTATAATTTAATTCTTAAACGGGGTGCACACAGTTAAATGGATTCAATTATTGTTATCAAACACTAATAACTGCTGAGACTCTAACCTATATGAAAATTGAGACTCTTCTGCATAAAAATAATGAAATATGTATATATAATTTTTTGATGATTTATTGTTAATCTAAATGATAAAATAAAAATATATCTTAAAAAATGAGGCAGCAAGGATATGTAGCTATGCACTGATTTACATAATATTCATATCTTCATGTACACATTACCAACCCCTCCGCACCAGAAGGATAAGACACAAAGTCAACTTTTTTTTGCAGTGTTTAACAGGTTTGAATTCAGAGTTTTCTTTCTCCTCAGCTGGTTGCTATGCCATAGTTAAAGACCTTAGTCTGCCCTACTGTTTACTCATAGCTGGAGGGAAATTAGTCGGATGAATACCTTTTCCCAAAAGTATTAGTGGGATGTGAAATGCAGACTCATCGAGGATTTGAACTCGGGCCGTCATGTCCATTTCCAATGATGGTAACTATTACACCACAGGCGCCTATGTAGATATAAAAAAATCGTGCAAAAATTCAAGGATGAGTCAAAAGTTTAGCAATATTTTAGTAACATGATTCACAATTTGGCCAGCTCTGGTTGTTTTTGCCAAAGATGTGAAGGTTAAAAACCAAACTGGACTGTAAAATGCCAAACTCACCTGATACTCTCTGTGTGTTACTTGCTGGATATGCCTCAATGGCTTAGAGCAGGCCCTCATATTCCATAGTTTTAGGCCTACCTGATGTTGCCTGATTGTCAAGATTCTTGCAACACCAGCAAAATTTTGTGGGGGGTGTCCTCGTGCTGTAATGGTTAAAGCGATGGACTGCTGAATCGTGCTAAGTGTGTTCGTACTCCAGTCGCGCTATTACATTCACTTTCGGGCAAATACCCTCGGGAAAGGTATGAACCCCCTTATCCTCCCAGCTATGGGTTAAATAGTACCACTACTGTTCTTCTAGGAGAATGGCTTTGGCATTAAATAACCCACAAAGGTTGATATGCCATTAAAACAAAGAAACCAAACCAAAATTTTGTGGACCACCTGGTTATAGTAATCAAATGTTTTCACCTTTTGTACAACTTTATTTATTCTTCATCCCACCACCAGACAAGTATGGCACAAGGCTTTTTTTAAAGTGGGTCCGGACACACAGCCACAGCCCACACGCGTCCGGCAAAATTCAAAAATACCTTCGGCCTTGTCGGCATTCCCCCAATGGGGGCACCTCAGACACCAGGAAATAAAACAACAAACAATTGGTAAAACAATTGCACAACAAATGTTTTTAGTTGCTTCTATGAAGTTATGGCTCAGTTTGAACTCATTTGGTTTAGTTTGGTTTGGTTTTATGGCATATCAACAATTGTAGGTTATTTAATGCCAAATCCTGTTTTTACATATATTTTAAATAGATAGGGTTTGGTTTGGTTTGGTTTTATAGCATATTAGCCATCGTGGGATATTTAATGCCAAATCCTCTTTATACATATACATTAAATATGATTTTTAAACACATTTTGAAGATAATATTCTAAAACAAGCCAGAGCTCTTTTTTTTTTAAAACATTGCTATATAAGAATCACAATTTATCATTCCTAGGTATGGCAATCAGTCCCAGAGAAGTAAAAACACTGAATTCAAACCTGTTAAACTCAACTTAAAAATTGCTGGTGTCAAATCCTGTTCATGTGGGTGTGTAGGTAAATACAAACATAGCACATTCAGCAGTGCAGCTTTCAGATTACACATGAAGCAAAGCAATGCACAACATGTCAACTTACTAACAACCACAATACTATCAATAACAGCAAATAACTTCCTTGGCTTCAACAGCTTTGGACAAATGATATATGAACCACAAACTAGCATATACTAAAACATTGCAAAACTTTTGACTCGCCACACCAATATCAGATTCATTTCACAAAGAAAATCTTATTTCTTATCTCTACTCAATCCCAAATTATGATTCTAACCAACAAAACTGAATCTTGTTCTTTAATTCCTAACTTAAGACATAAGTTTCATCCCCTGAATGATGACATTCGAAAAAATGCATTTACTAAGGAAGTGCATTGATGTTAGGAATGAGGAAGTCTCTGCTTCTGCAATAAACTATGCAAACAGATTTTATATATCATATAACTGATATGTCACAGATGTTCACAAAGTCGCTTACAGCAATTTGGGTATTTCAGTCTCTAACGACACAGAATTAATACCATCAAGAAGTTGGCTTATTTGTCTTTATTATTAAACAAGCTGTTTAACAATAATACATAATGATACAAATGCTTCTATTTAATCAGGATTGACTGATTGATTTTAATGTGGCAAGTCAATCTATCTAGGGTTATTTTATGCCTAAAGGTTAGTTTGGTTTGGTTTGGTTTTATGGCCTATCAACCATTGTAGATTATTTTATGCCAAATCCGGTCTATTCATATTTATTAGTTATATTGTAAGTTATTTAATTCCAAATCCTGTTTATATATATGCATTAAATATATATGATTTGGTTTGGTTTTATGGCATATCAACTATAGTAGTTTATTTAATGCCAAATCCTCTTTAAACATATCTATTAAATATAAACAATTTGGTTGGGTTTTATGGCATATCAACCATTGTAGGTTATTTAATGCCAAATCCTCTTTAAACATATCTATTAAATATAAACAATTTGGTTTGGTTTTATGGCATATCAACCATTGTAAGTTATTTAATGCCAAATCCTCTTTATACATATGTATTAAATATATATGATTTGGTTTGTTATATTAGGTATATATGATTTGTAAACATAAGTCAACAAAAGTTAAATATTTCCAAGTATTGCTATGTATCACTAACAATTCAATTAAATATCAGTTATTTGTTTACACTCAATTAAGTGATAAAACAGTTCTACTTCAAGTAATTCATTTTAGCATAAGTGATTTGTTTGCACACAGTTTAAATGTCTAACAGTTCTATTTGACCCAGAGATGGGACTATCAGGTGCTACCACTCCAGGTCAGCGATGGCAATGAAGGGGTACTCCGCATTCCACAAAGCTCCAAGATTACAGGAACTTCAGCATCAAATTCTTTAATACCATATCCATGACACTCATTGGATAGTGGAGTCTTACCCCTCTGCAGAGGAGCAGCTGGTGTATTCTACAGTCCCAGACAACTGAGCTGGTGCCTATTAGACTGGAAATTGCTTTATTCTCCCAACTTTTTCCGTATCTTGCAGAAATAAACATCTCACAATGAAGTGTAGTTTTTTGCATTTTTACAATCACGCAAACTAACATGAGAATTTTAGATAAACTGCTTAAGCTATACAATGCTTTATAGATTTACCCAACCCCTTCAACACAAACAGAATGCGACGCAAGGTCAATTTTGTAAACAAAATACAGCTGGTTTGACTTTAGAGTTGTCCTTTTCGTAGACTGGTTGCCTAACCAAGGCTGAACAGCCCAGTCTGCCCTACTATTTAACCCATAGCTCGGAGCGGGGAGGACAGATGTATTCTTACCTTTCCTGAAGGCATTAAGTGAAACACTAACAGATTTCTCTAGGATTTGAATTCACGTCGCCTAGTCTATCTCTTATGACTATTACTTGAAACAATCCTGCTTATACACTAAGGTACTTTGACTAAATGTTTCGGTCGTTATATCCTCCAGCGTTTCTTTGGGTTTGTGATTGTAGAAATTTCGAATGGAACCCTTTTATTAGTAGTTTTTTGTTTTAAAAATATTTTTGAAAAACCTATGAATGGCAAAAAACTGCAGACTGAAATTATCTTATGTCCAATCCCTAGAAATCGATTGGTGATAAAAAGTTGTTGGCTTAGTTATTCACTCTGAAGAAACTATGGGTGGAAAAAATTCAAACGGCCAGTCAAGCAGCTTGTTTAATAAATAAATAAATAAATAAATAAGAGAAACTACGATAACGTAACTTCTATTTTTCTTTCTTCTTTACTTTTCAAAAGTTAATTTTACTGTCAAGAAAAAATATATTACGGTTTGTGGCAGCAAAAAAATAAACAAAAACTTTGGTGCTTGTAATAATATAGTTCAATAAAGAACATTTCTGCAGTAATGTATGAAAAAAGATATAAAAAATACACAGAAATGTAATACTAACGTTCACCATCCAGGTAAGAGTAAGTTATAGACATTTGCCTTTTTTTTCTGAATAATTATATCCCAAAAGTACGTTTTCAACTCGCTAGAATTCATCCAGCAACTATATTTTTCTCAGCTTTTTTGTCCCAACCATTGAATTGGCGCGATTCGTGTCTTGAAACTTAATTTTGTTAAATAAAATTTAAAAAAAATTTTAATCCCAAATTTTATTTTCTATTATTTATTTTTCTCTCTTTAATTACTTTTATATCTTTTTTTTTTATCATTTATTTCAAATCTCAAATTTTTACTTTATTTTTTTTTACTGAATAATTAAATCCCAAAAGGGATCTTTTGTAGAAGAGTTCCACAAAAAAATACCCCCGCTACACAAAAAATTCGACAAAATATAGGGTTTAAGCAACAAAAGTCTTTTATTAGTTACTCATTCATGTCATTGAGTATTAGCATAAAAAGGTCGTTTTCTGCGACGTGTTCTACAGTGGCGTTTATTCTGCATTTTGTACAGATGCCAGGAAGATTCAATAGTTTGAATGTGGGGCCCACTCTCCTGTTCTACGAAACTGGTCGTATGGTTAACAGTTTGGTGAATGTAATCAAGTCCACCCTAAACCCAACCCAAATAAATCGATGACGCGCGGCGCGACTCACTTTAGGAAATAACTACATCTCCATCTATCCGAAGATGTTGAGAAGTGGATTTCATGACCGTTCCGACAAAGGCATTGATTGTGAATAATTGTAAAAAGCGAATTGTTGACTCCTTGTCATGAAAACGACTCAAAGGCCTAAGGAGATTCATCCCTATCATAAACGTCCGAAATAAATCTAATGAAGGGTGAAGACGTGGTTGACCCAATTACTGACCGGTGGGGCTGTTTTTTAAACTCATTTTTCCATTAGTGGTGGGGCTCTTCCACAAAAGATTTCACCAAAAGTCCGACTTTAAATCGCTAGAATTCATTCATCAACTATATTCCGAGAGTGGTGGAATGGTTAGCAAACTAGACGAGCACACCTTCACGAGTAAGTCGAGCCTGATTGGATGCATCAATTCAAGCAAAAAACCTTAGTAATTTACAATTATATTTTTTACTCTTCCCGCACCACAATTAAGTCGATGATTTATGACCGATAACTAATATATAATTTTGGGAAGTCGAAACTTAATTTTGTCCAATAAAATCAAAAAATATTAATCACATTTTTTTTTCCATTTATTTGTTTTATTTCTTATTTATTTTTATTCTAAGTCTCAATTTTTTCTAAAGAATTTTACCGAATAATTAAATCTGAAAAGTACGTCTCAAACTCGCCAGAATTCCTCCATCAACCATATTTCTTTAGTATTTTCCTCCCCAAAAAATCAAATCGACAATTGCTGATATATGATTTGGAAGGGGGAGCTTTAAACTTAATTTTGTTCAATAAAATAATAAAACTTTAAATACCAATTTTTTCTTAATTTTTATTTGGCCGATATAATTTAGGAAACTTAAAAATTTTGATCAATGCAATAAAATATATCTAATAATGAAAGAAGCGAATGAGTGAAATTGACTTTCCTGTGCACGTTAAATATAATTATTACATTTCCATAAAATTTTAGCACATTTCTGCAAAAATAAATTTTATTTGTTAAACTATTCCATACAATTATTTACTAAGCTTTGCTTAGTTTAGGCACAAGGCAGGGTGTATGGGAACCCAGTGATACTCGAAATCACTAATTATGGTTTGCTCATCCAACTTACAAACTAATACGCCACAGGAGGCGCCCAACTTTTCTATACAAACACCACAACTTTTTTTTCTTTTTTCAAACTCAGTCTATAATGCAGACGCTGTTTGGGAAAAGTTTGAATTTGGAAAACAAATCGCACAAACTTATATTAACTGAACAGTTGACTTGAGAAATCTTAATTTAATCATTTAGTTGTCACAAAAATCCCAGCTAACGTCCTTTTTTTCCCTTTCTTTTTAAATCAAGACTTCATTTCGCAATTGTTACTTTTGGTTAATTCCTAAGTTAAAAGTTAAATGGAAGAAAAGAAGAAAAAAAGTAATGGAAGCCGGATTGTTTCTGTGTGTAGTGGTCATGAATTAATCTTTTAAAAAAAATGTTAATCTAGTTTTTAGAATTCAACAACTTCAAAAATTAATCTGAATGAAATTTTTCTTTCAACTGAGAAAAGTTAAACAATGTCATGTTGAATTGTCGTCATTTATTTGGAAACTTACTAAGACGACCTACCTGTTTAAAAGTACATTTAAAAAGTGAGGTTCCTCGTCAACCTTCCAAAAAGAAAAAAAAAATTATATAAATAATCGAAAGAAAGAAATGTTAAATATATGAAATACTTTTGTTTCCTCGCTCCACTGTGCCTGTTTAGAGCACCAGGTGGTTAATTTTAGCCGTTAAAGAAATAAAAGGTGACGTCTGAATGTGTTCCGAACTATCATAGGATAAAAAAAGTTTGTTTTTTTGTTGTTGAAGTTCCATTATTTGCTTAACAAAAAAACTTTAGATCCAGCGATTACTAAGAATAAATTTATTGAATTAAAAAAGAAAAAAAAAAGATTTGTGATCTTTCCTATTTCTTTATCACAAATATTTTCTCTTTCTTTTTAAAAAAGAAACTTTTTCAGTTTGTTTTTATTAAGGTACACGGCAAAACTCAACGAACAACGACCGCAATAATTGTACGTACTTAGTCATGATTAAGGAAATTATTATCGTAAACAGAATACGAGACAAGGATGTAAATAAATAAATAAAAAATAAAAATACTTTTCGTTTCCAATGATATTCAATATCTCAAGTGTGATTCTGGGCGCCGCAAGTGGGGAAATGGTTAGC